>JASDQU010011018.1:228180-239406 GCA_032191745.1 Picea mariana
CTAATATAAATTAAGATGACGTGGAGCAAATGTAATATTTGTGAGGCTTAGTTGGAGTTACAAATCTAGATAAAATATAGTCATATAAGGTGGAAATTCATGTTGATTGAGAGCAATCATGACAATAATTTCAAATGTAAGTGCATCATAACCTATTGTAAACATAGTAATGTGATTTTTTATTGGATATATATTTTGAAGAAGATGCAATTGAGTGATTCTTAATTGTCACAAAAATCATGGTGGTAATGAAGCATATTTCTACAAATAGTAATGTGAGTTTTAATGGCATATATATTTTGAAGAAGATACAATTGAGTGAATCTTAATTGTCAAAAAATTAATGGTTCCAAATGGTAATGTCTACAATGATGCTAATGGAGTAGTATAGGTGATATCCTTACATTATCTTTGTGATCTAGAAAATGCTTTTCTAGGATGTTTTGTTTTGAAATTCGATCATTCAATATATTTTCCAACCTACATAGTTTACTTGTTATAGTGTATAATATATGATGGTTGGCTGGGATACTACATAGGATCTTCTCGATAAATATGATAAATATTATAGTGAGTTAACGGTTAAATGTTTAATAATAATATTGTTTTTATCTAAAGCAGGTCATTATTTCTAATTCTAAGACTTTGCAAAACTGGTGATATTTTGAAAGGGGCATACAAAGAAGCTGAAAATAATGGTAGAAGTGCAAAATTATGGATTTAGAAAACTCTAGAAACTTATTGACATTTTAACTGTCAGAACTTATCCTATGTTATACAAAAATAGAAGACGACTAAACAAAGATTAAAACTATTTTCAAAATGACAATATATCAAATTATCTAAGCACTGATATATATTTTCTTCTAAAAACAAAAGTTACTTATCTAATCACACCTTGGATAATGACACACCTTCCTAATCCTGGAATTCATTGTTTACTGTACAACAACTTGTTATGCCTTTAATCTTGGCACATAAGAAATCTTGCTTTACTAAGTGTTGCACTCTTATTTGATCACGGATTGGATAATGTTATATTATATGACATATGAACTGTGCAAATGTTATATTACATAACATATGCACAGTGCATATGGTATATAATATAACATATGCACAATGCATATGTTATATAATATAACATATGCACTATGCATATGTTATATATAAACAATGATATATATTTTCTTCTAAAAACAAAAACATTTAAACTCAAACAAACTTCAATGACTCAAAACAAGGATTACAAAGGGAGACATAAGTAGAACTTCATCAAAAAGTGTTTGATGGCCATGAAAATTCCTAACATTTAAGCCATGTTGGGCAAAGGAAACAGAAGTAGTTGAATTGTGCCACAGAGTTGGCCCCCCTGTGGACAAGTCACAGTCCAGTGGATTGTGACGTGGTCGTGGGGGGGCAGTCATGTGGCCAAGCCATTGGTGTGCCCACGGCTTGGCCACAGGGTTGGTCCCCCATGGCCAAGTCACAGTCCAGTGGATTGTGACTTGGTCACGGGGGCCCATCCCTGTGGCCAAGCCATTGACATGCCCACAGCTTGGCTATAGGGGCCACCATTTAACTTAAAATTTAAATAAAAAATAAAAATAAAAAATTACAATTGGAATTTTGAGCTTACCTGAAGCTCGGCCCGCCCAACTTCCCACCAACACAACACAACTCCATGAAGGATCGCCCACCAAAACGACGTCCACGCCAACATCATTCATAGTCACTCATGGTCAATCAAAGTCACAGTCAGGAAGAGCTGAGAAAATCATTACATTTTCGATGTTTGGTTAATATATAAATAGTTTTTCAACCAAGAGAATGTTTCGGCCGAAAGAATAGTTTGGCAGAAAGTATAGTTCGTCCGAAAGAATAGTTCGGACGAAATAATCTTTCAGCTGAAAGAAGTTTTCGTCCTAAATATCTTTCGGTCGAAAATATATTGTCGGATGGAAAAAATATGTCAGACTAAATTTCTACACGAAAATCGAGGGCATCATCACTGTACCATTCAATTTGACGTTCCAAAGTTAGGCCAAAAATTAGTTCGGCCGAAAAAATTATCTTTCGGCCAAAAAATTATATTAATTGGTTCAAAACAATGTTTTTCTGAATTTTGGAGATCATATTGTGACAAAAGTGTTACCCACCTCTGTGAATTTACCCTTAACATGATATTTAGATTGATTGCCTTCAATCTGCAGAGTGTTTTGACTCCATGCCCAATGGTAGATCACTGATCTACAGTCATATTATTGTCCTCCTTCTTGTTATTTATTATTGATCCACCAATCATAAACTTGATTTTATTATTCACATTATGATGGGTGTTGAGCTTACACTTTAGTAGTCAAAGTGTGACTTTCAATGCTAACAAAATTATTTGAATGATAAGCTTAGTTGATGGGAAGAATATCTTTGTGTATTTTGCATGAGATTTTTGGTTTCCAATATTGCTTCTACTAGACTTATTTGAGTTGATTATTCTAGCATTGTATGTTGTTTTGTGAGCTACTAACTTGATTTTCAATAAGGAAATCACTAGATAACAAGATACCTAGGTGTTGGGATAGGGATTTCAACATGGCATGTAGAGGGTGTTGGAAAATCAACATAGTATAAGAGCAGTCACTTTGGGAGGGAACCAATCATAGGTTTTATAATGGTAGATCTATTAGATATGAGTGACCAGGGGATAGATCTAGTTCAGATCTAGTGTTACAGTAGCATATCTATTGGATTAGGAGTGTCACGATGAGTGTTTGAAGGACAAAGCACATATCCACTATCTTTTGCAATAGATACATCAGATCTGCAAGAGATCTTAGCATATCTATAAATGAGTAGGATGAAAATTGAAGGACATATTTCATGGAAATAGTTGTACTGCAATCAAATAGAGCCATTGCAGGATAGCGCGAGTATTCTAGTACAATTCACATAGATAGTGTGGGAATTTTGTTATAGGTCACCCGGGAACAACATGAGTATCATCATACAAGTTGCGCTAAATAGCATGAGTATCAGCATACAAGTCATGTGGTTAGCACAAGTCAGTGCGAGAAGAGGCCATATAGGTCAGTACAAGGGAAATTTTATCAACCACGGTAGATAGTAGTTCTGAGCAGCAAGCACCAGAGTCCAGGCAGTAGAAAATTTATGTTGGGTGGATTTGTGAGCAATGGCAAGAGGTCAGGAAGCCAACAAGGAGATCTCAGATAGGTGAAGAAGGATTTTCACCTAAAGATCTAAGCCACATGAGGTACATAGGAGAAAAGATGGAATTTTTCACATGTGCCTGAGTCGTCCACTTTGGAGCAAAGATGGAATTTTTCTCAAGTGCTTGAGCCATGAAGGACAGTGACTCAAGAGGATCTCAGATGGGTGAAGAAGGAATTTCATCCAGAGATTAGGGGATGACAGATCTATTGTAGTTGGGGACTCATAGATAGAGAAAACAAGGACTTTTTCTCAAGGAGATACTAGCAAGGGTTGAATAAGGAATTTCACATAGAAATCTATTCAATCCAAAGGAGAAGAGAAGTCGGTAGGGCAGCAGCAGACAAATCTGGTAATAAGGACAGATATAGGAAAATTTGATTCATAGAAATTGCAAGAGGAGCCATAGCATTTTCGTGAGAAGCAGATAGATCTGTTAGCAAGGACATATCTAGGTAGAAGATTAGTTGTAGGTATAGGATCATATAGTAGCAGTAGAGGTGCATGGTTGCAGGAGTTGGTTGTTTCTCTTTGGACAAAAAATATGACAGAAGCACGGTAGCTATTTAGTAGTCTAATAGAGGACTCAGGGACCCATATGGAGCTTAGTGGTGATGCTAAGTATGAAATGAAGGGGAAGGGAATTTTCATGTTCCAACTTGATTTGGTGGGTTTTTCAGAGGTTGAGGATGTGATTTATGTACCAGAACTGAAGAATAACTTGTTTTTAGTTTTATTTTTGGAGGACAGGGGTTTTTCCATGAATTTTCAAAGAGGGAAAGTATTTGTACATTCAGAGGGAGTTATCCTTGACACAACAACGAGCATTGGTGTCAGAGAGGGCATGTTATACAGGTTGAAGGGATAGTCTATAAGAGGATCCAAGGGGATCTTGGATCATGGATCAATTTCAATGACATGGGAAGAGGAGTAGGAGGCTCTAAAGGGTGAAAAGTCGAAGGATCAATAGAGTTCACAGACTTCCAGTGTGGATATCCAACCTTCAGATGGGAAGAGGGAGTTAGCCCCTTCAAGTTCTGTCAAGAGACCAAGTTGGTATGAGATGACATTGATGGATGCTCAGGATTAGGAGGCTCCTAGGATCACATTGAGGGAGAGTAGGCCTTCGACGAAGTTTTCAAACTTCGTGGCATTGATATGTAGCATCATTGATTATGTGACTTCGATTGTTCATGGAGTAGATGATGAGTAGGATTGGAGGAATTCCAGTGAGAAGGATGATATGTGTGACATTGTCCCAAGGTCGAAGTGAGAACCAATTCCAGGTGGATCTCCAAGAAATACATTCATCACTAAGAGGGAGTGTTGATGTTTGTAGCATTGGACAAGTATTTTTGCACAGGTCTAAGTGTCTAGACATGTGGAAGTCGTACAAATACTTCTACCTTGAGACTTTACTTTAATTAAAGGAATTATTAAAGTAAAGTTATTTTATTAGTGAGTTGAGTTTTATTTAAAGAAATGCGTTAATTAGTATTAGTGAATTAAATAATAGTCATTGATCTCAAGTGAGGTGAGAAGTAATCTCAGTCGTCAATCACTTTGTATATTACAATTAGGTCATAACTCAATCTTATAAATGAATGGAAAAGGTGAAGGATAAGACACTTTTCACACAGAGATACCAAAGAAGGAATTTTTCTAGTGTGGAGTCAATTCCATTCACTTTGTAGGAAAGAAGGACTTTTTCTCAAGTGCTTGAGTCACATAGGACTATGACTCAAGGGAATCAATCTTAGAAGAAAATAAGGACTTTTGCTCAAGAGGATTGGATCATGAAGTACTGTGATTCAAGGAGATATTGGATAGGTGGAGAAGGACTTCCATGTATAGATCTAGGCTAAAGGAAGTGTGTGTGTGTGAGAGAGAGAGAGAGATGTGATTCAAGGAGATATTGGATAGGTGGAGAAGGACTTCCATCTATAGATCTAGACTAAAGGAAGAGAGAGAGAGAGAGAGAGAGAGAGAGAGAGAGAGAACAATGCAGGTATTTCGGAACAAATCATGCAGATAGCATGATTTTCAGTGTACGAATCACGCAGATAGTGTGAGTATTCTATTATAGGTCAAGTAGTCAGCACGGGTATCAACATATAGGTTACATTATTCTTATAAAGGATTGTATAGCAGTGTTGGAAGCAAATCAACCAGTCAAATTTTGATGTACTTTGTCTATTTTCTAATTGGGTCATTTTCCCAGTAAGGGAGCCCTTGTAGGATTTGAAATTATTTGAACGATAATCTTAGTTGATGGGCAGAATATCTTTGTGTATTGTGCATGAGATTTTTGGTTTCCAGTATTGCTTCCACTAGATTTTTTGAGTGGATTATTCCAATAGTGTATGTTTTTTTGTGAGTTGTTAACTTGATTTGCAGTAAGAAATAACTAGATAATGAGATACCTAGGTGTTGGGATAGGGATTTCAACATGGCATATAGAGCATGTTGGAAAATCAACAGTATTCATAGTCATCTCAGAGTTAGTGCAAAGATCTTGAAGAATTTTAGGATTCCTTACTAAAAGAACAATGTCTTCAGCACAAAAGAAGAGGATGATAAGGTGAGTGCTCACACTACCTAGGAAATCTTCTAACTTGTGTATGTAGAATCCAAAAAGGGTAGAGGGGAAAGGACATCCTTGCTTGACCCCAATATTACATTTAATTTTTTTCCGACCAAACATGGTTGCTTCTAAATTTGGCAATGTCTCTTTCATATAACCATATCACTACAACTCTTAACTCAAAGGGGACCCCGGTGTCTTCCAATCCTTTCAAAAGGTTATTGTGGGGGACAATATCAATAACTTTTTTTAGGTCAACAAAGCAACATAGGAGATTGTCTTTATTGTTTGGACACTCTTCAACTATAATCCTAAAAATAATTAAATGATCAATATTGATTGATAACTTCAAAAAATGTATTACTATATCTTCAATGAAAAAGACTAAACATTCTAAGTTTTCAACATTTTCTAATTTACCTATTATCATCAAATCACTATGTTAAAAAAATCTCTTACCCTACAAACAAACAAAATTATACCTTAAATTATTAATTATTATTATAACACCAAACCATTTCAACATTACCAAACTAATCGAATGATCTCATCAATTATTTTTACATGGCATTAATGTCTTTGCGTACAAGTTTTTCAATTACAGCAATGCCAACCTCACTTCACAACATCTATCCACAAAATGATGGAACATAGTCCACGACACCCACTAACTTTACTACATAAAGACGTCTATCCACAAAACAACTTTACTACTTAAGACAACTATCCACAAAACGACGATGGAATATAGTCCACGACATCCATTAACATTAAACAAGGAATTTGTACACGATACCCACTCACTTTCCTGTATAAGACATCTATCCACAAAACAACTTTACTACGTAACACAACTATCCACAAAACAACTTCACTACGTAACACAACGATGGAACATAGTCCACGACATCCGTTAACTTTGAACAAGAAACTACTAATTTTTAGAATTTGTTCCTCTGAATCCTACTGCTCCACGGATGCTCGAAACCCTAATATTGATTCGAGTGAAACGTGAAGTTGATAGAGACGCATGGCACCCGATAGAATGGCGTGAGTAATAATAGAGTATCAACTAGCACAGCCGCTAACTCGCGGCTGAGAACGCCGAAAGGTAGCGGCTGATAACGCGTGCCCTCAATATTATACTGAGAATGTTTATTCCTAATATAAAATATTTGCGGTAATTCGTCTTGTAATATGATTGCATTAGGTTGATAAATGGATGATAAATGGAACGTGGCAATTATACATCCTTACAGTAATTTTTTAATGTGATTAGGTAAATGTTAAAAAGTAAACATGTTAACGGATGTATTGATAAATGCAAGAAAGTTATGAACAATAAATCTTATCTATTGATTTTGGAGGACGACTAAGAATATGCCAACATCTTCAATGTATAGCCATCAGATTAGGGTTTAAGGTTAAATAAGGTTAAAAGATCATTAATTGTGTCCATTATCAATAAGTGTAGGCCTAATAACAGTATATATGTTAGTAATGATTTTGATCCAATAAAAAAAATATCTACTTGTTTTAGGTTTAGGTTTTTGTGATTTTCACCATAATCATAATCAGATTATATAAATTTGTATAAAATTACCAAAAAAAAATATACTTAAATCTACATGTTTATAATTTTTGTTTATAATTTTTCACCAGATTTTAGACAAATGTCATAAAATATCTCAAAGAAAAAAACAATTCTTAAAAAGTAATTTGATGAATCAAATTATTTAGGATTGCATGAGGAACGGTGAAGAGAAACGGAACGTATATGCTTCACGTTATTAGCCAAATGCAAATAGGATTCAAATTCAGTTGTTCCAAAAATACGTATCTTATCTGGTAATGTTAGGCCACAGATCTGAGAATTCATCCAATTTGAGAAAAGTGACTTAGAATTAGGTCAAGTTGAGGATCTGGGTAGGCTCATATGCAGTGATCAGAAGTTGGGTTATTTAAATTTTGGGAAATTTGTGTTAAAAATATCTGGGTGGAGTCAGTCTCTCAATCTGTGTAGCTTTATATACAATTTTCGGTGGGATCTTGGAGACGAATATTGAAGCTAGCTCTTGGGGCATGTATCGGACTAACTCTATGTTGGGCAGACCCAATTCTAAGGAGAATTATCATAATTACTTTCTCTCTGGGTTTCAACATTCTCAGAATCTTTGAGAACTCTGAAACGATGGAAGAATTTAATGAGGAGGATATATGGGGTGGTGTTAATGATGCCGAGACCGAGCAGGTTGGTTTACAGGAAAATGGGTGGACTGGTGTTGCAGTGTGCAGATCAATGGGAATTATGGAAGGAAATAGTAATAACAGCAGGAGATCAGTGGAGATTCCCTGGAAGGAATCATGTCATGAAGAGAATAATGGGAGGAGAATGAGGTATCAGTCTTCTGCACCTGTGAATATTCCTCATTGGTCACAGATGGTATGGACGGAGAAGAAGAATGAGAATTCTTGGAAGGGAAGTCATGGGATAGTTGGTGATAACACTGATGATGATGATACCAGGGATTCTGAGAGGAACATCCCACCTCATGAACTCATTGCCAGGCAGCTTGCCCAGAGAGAAATAGTTTCGTTCTCGGTGTTTGAAGGCGTTGGGAGGACACTCAAAGGCAGAGATCTCAGCCGGGTTCGGAATGCAGTATGGAGGAGGACTGGTTTTATTGAATGAAATTCAATCTTGTCTCTGTATTCCGAATTACTAAACTTAGGCTGAATTTCAAGATTCGTCTGTGTTAGCATCATGGTCACTCTGCAATGGAAATCAATAAAAGTTTCGTTTGACATAACGCTTCTGTAAGTCTTCAATTCTTGATGTTCGAAAATCTAACCAGTAGTAAAATATATAGTTATGTAGGCTAGTTAAAATGGTGTAAAATATATAATTCTGTAGGCTAGTTAAAATGGTCGAATGCTTTGAGTTTAATGCAGGAAATCTTTGGATTGATCATAGAGTAATTGAAATTTTCTTTTATGCCAGTGTATTTGAAATTTTCTTTAAAATAAAAATTCAATGGTAAAGTACAGTAACGACCAATTAACTTGTTTCTTTTATTTTTTATTAGTTTAAAAGTTTTATATTTTTAAGTTTTTGTGGACACATTTTTTTATCAATTTTTTTTGAAATCTTCTTAAAATTTATTTGTTGAAATTTTTTTGTTGGAATTCTAGATTTAAGTAATTAAGTTTGTATAATTCAAGTGTCCTGAAGTATCTTATTCATTGTGTTGAATCTATTTATACATTTAAAAATGCAATTTAAATAACAAAAAATATAATTTAACCCAAATCTATTTTACATGATCCCTATGTAAAAATTCAAAAAATCATATTTAAACAAAACCTTTAAATATCTGAGTGACTCTGTACTCTCAAGACAAAAAAGAATTAAAAACTTATAGACCACATGCAAAAATATTCAATGCATTAAGTATGGTTTCTGAACTTTGGAAGCATCACATCTCATGAGTTTTGATATCTTAATAGTTCTTAAAAAAAATTGATAATTTTTTAAACAGTAAGAAATTTTATAAATAATATTAACATCTGTGTTTACTCTTTTTATATTATAAATACTTCAGAATGTGATTTATTTCTTTAATTAATTGTTTTAATTGTTTATATATATATATAATTAATTAATATATTTTTTTTATTTCAATTATAATAAAACAATTGATCATTTCAATAAATTCCATCAAATTTGAACCTATAATTTAAATAAATTCCATCAAATTTGAACCTATAATTTATTTTTTATGTAATATATTTTGGGTAAAAGAATTAACTAATTGAACTAATTTATAAAACTAAAATATTTTTTCTTTTAAGACTGAGATGATAAAATCTTTTATAAATTTACTTAAGATAACAAATTAATTTTATATTTGAATGTAAACTTGCAACAGATCTCCAGATAGGTAAGCTTACAAAAGAACTCCAGATTAGAGGCCAGTTTAGGCAATTTGCTGGTGGAATTATGAATCTTTACACATGGTTGTGATGAAGTTTTGAATTGGGCATGGTGCATCTTGTCATATTTAGGTGATCCAAAATATATACACTGAGCAATACTAGAGCATAACCACCTTAACCGTTCAAGAAGAAGAAGAAATACATTTTAAAAACTCTTTAGTGCATCTCTTGACCGTGTATATGAAAGTTTAATAATCTCTCTTTATAAGTTTATCCAACATTAGCTAATTCTGATCGGTATATACAGAGAAGAATGGTACGGCACCACCACCCTAACTGTTTAAGAAAAAGAAAAAACACATTTCAAAAACTCTTTATTGCATTTCTTTAGTGTGTATATGAAAGTTTAATAATATCTGAAGGTAACTTACATTGATCCCATTCCAATTCATTGTGATAACACCAGTGCCATTAGTGTTTCCAAAAATCCTTGTTCTTCATTCCAAGACTAAGCATATTCCAATAAAGTACCATTTTCTCAGAGAACAAGTTACAAACAGAATTGTTCGGTTGAATTATATTCCTTCCAAAGAACAGATGGCTGATATCTTTACTAAACTATTAGCAGCAACCCCTTTTGGATATCTTCATCAAAAATTGGGGGTTATAATTACTTGTGTCTAATCTGTTCACCTGGTCAAGGGGAGTACTTATTGAATATCTGGGGTATTTCCAAGAAGCTTATAGTCAATAGGGGGAGTACTTATTGAATATCTGATGTATTTCCAAGATGCTTATAGTCGAGAGGAGGAGTATGTTTTGCAACAAGATCGGGGGAAGAATGTTTCTTCTTTGACATTGATGTCAAAGGGGGAGAAAAGAGTTCGGGAAAGGAGATCTGAATGCATGTGGGTGCTTGTGTTGCCATCAATGCCAAGGGGGGAGATTGTTGGCAAATATTTAACAGACAGCGAATGGCAAATATTTAACAGACAGTGAATGCTTGTCATTGATGGAAAGTACAACAATGAAGATGGCATGAGTACAGGAAGTTTGTAACAGAAAGGAAAACATAAGATAAGTTCAGGTTGATCCAATGATCGAAGGCTTTGTAACAGACAAGCAAACAGAAGAAAAGTTCAGGAAGACCAGCAACGCAACAATTGTCTAAATGCAACAATCCTCAGTCGTCAAATCGAGGATTGCTAATCTGTTGATCAGGCATGATGAAGTCCATTTTTGAACATTGGATCCCCTTCAAATTCTTGAAAGAACGAGAGCCGTCAGATCGACAAGAAGAGCGCGCTGAAGAGGAGGGACTCGTAAAGTTTGAGAAGCATTTCTGATCGTTGGATCCCATTCAAAATTCCCGATAGAACGAGGGTCGTCAGATCTGAATGTAGACAAGAAGAGATCGTTGAAGAGGAGGACAGATCTCAGGCGTTAGATCCAAGCGCAGGATCCGATCATCGTTGGAT
>JASDQU010011018.1:255219-269505 GCA_032191745.1 Picea mariana
TGTGGAACATCACATAACTCCTCACGGTTAGATAGTTATGGCCATGTGAAGTTGGAGAACCCTCATGAGTCATCTAGAAGCCCCAAAAAGTCAAAGTAGTCAAAGTGGTTGCAAAGAAGAAATTATTTAAATAATAAAGTGAAGTGATGACTGTACTATAAGTCAAAGTGGATGCAAAAGAAATTATTTAAATAGGAGAACCCTCATGAGTCATCTAGAAGCCCTAAAAGATCAAAGTAGTGAAAGTGGTTGCAAAGAAGAAATTATTTAAACAATAAAGTGAAGTGATGAGTGTACTATAAGTCAAAGTGGATGCAAAATAAATTATTTAAATAATAAATTTAATGGAGAACTTACTAATTGTGGAAAGTGGTTAAGTTAAGTGGACAAGTGGTTAGAATTGGGTTAGCCCTAAAATAAGGAAAGTAGGTTAATATGATTAGAAGGTAACCCATTGAGGAAGCTACATGAAAGTATAAATAAGAGGCAACAATCTCTCATTCAAATATGTAGAAATTTCGATACAAATTAATGTATTCTTGCGATTCTCCTGATCTAACAATTTCCGCCACTTGTTAAATACATAATCGCTTCCACTATTATTCTTGCGGAATAAATTAAACCATGATCACAACCACAATGCACAAAGTGAAATATCAATAACACACAACACAGAAGTTTTACCGGGAAAGCGTAAAGATAAAAACCCCACTATCATATATTGTGTATATCATGAATCATGAAACAATCTCATATAAAACTCTAATCCAAGAGCTCTCAGTACAATACAATCGTCTCACACTATCATACACAAATCAGCAAATACATATGCCAATTTCCGTGTCCAGACAACCTGCCTCCTCTACACAATCTCTTCAATTCGAATTCTCATAATGAATTCTGATTATTCAGAATTGCCTAGCTTGCACATGCTCATAAGCATATTCACTACATGTGTGAACAAATCACAACTAATAGCCAAACTGTCCCTTTCACCTGTTATCTCAACTGGGTCTCCACTGGATCTGACATGCATGTAGTTAACCGTGGAAAATATTCAGTTGCATGTGAGTTCACTGATTAACTGAACTCTCACTAGTGCATGTTTAGTTACAACTAGTACAACTGATCTTAACTCACTTAACTACACTTATGATTCTATTACAAATCCAACTCACTCAGTTATGAATGAAATAATAGATTAATATTTATTGTCTAATTTATTTAAGGGAAAAGTAAATTAGACACATGTTTCTTGTTGCCTTTTCAACACTCCCTCTCAACGAGAAAGGGATTATCCTTCACCCCAATCCTGTCTCTATGATATTCGAATTTTCTCCCGGTGAGTGTCTTCATCAGAATGTATACATCATGATCTTCTGTAGGAATGTGCTGAAGCAACATGATCTTCCGCTGCACACAATCTCTGAGATGATGATATCGGATATCTATATGCTTAGATCTGTCATAAAACATAGGATTAATCAAGAGTTTAATGCAACTCTGATTATCACAATAAATCATTGTCGGATCTAAATGAGAACCAAACAAACCAACCAAGATCTTCTTCATCCAGATAGCCTCACATGTAGCTTGAATCACTGCCATGTATTCTACTTCTGCTGAACTAAGTTCCACGGATCTCTGTTTCCTGTTGTACCAAGAAACAACTGCAGATACGATAATAAAGATCCCTCTTGATGTGCTCTTTTTGTCTATTGGGCTGCCCGCCCAATCTACATCCGTGAAGCCATGCAACTTCACCTCATCCGTCTGTCTGTACCATAATCCATACTTAGATTTTCCCTTCAGATATCNGCTGAACTAAGTTCCACGGATCTCTGTTTCCTGTTGTACCAAGAAACAACTGCAGATACGATAATAAAGATCCCTCTTGATGTGCTCTTTCTGTCTATTGGGCTGCCCGCCCAATCTACATCCGTGAAGCCATGCAACTTCACCTCATCCGTCTGTCTGTACCATAATCCATACTTAGATTTTCCCTTCAGATATCTCAAGACATGCTTACCCGCCTTCCAAAAGAGTTTGGTAGGCTTAACCATCGCTTGACTTAGTTGGTTAACCGCATAGCGAATGTTTGGTATCGTGTTCACTAAATACATTAGCAAACCCACTAACTGTCAATAGATAGTAGCATCGACTACCTCTCAAGAAGTAGCATCCTCTTTCCTCCAGTTTCCTGGAAGAGGAGTATCCATGGGTTTGCAGCCCTCCATGTGAAACTTACCCAGTATCTCTCTTGTATACTTTCCTTGAGACAACAAGTTCACCATCTCGTTGCCATATTTCCAAACCAAGGAAATAATGAAGAAGGCCCAAATCCTTCATCTCAAACTCCTTTGCAAGGTCCTCCTTGCATGAGTATATCAACTACTCATCACCAGTCAATATTAAATCATCAACATAAAGCACAATGATTAAAAGCTTACCCTCCACCACAATTTGGTATAGGTTTGCATCTGCTTCACTTTTGGTGAAGCCCAATCTGGTGAAATAGCTGTCTATCCGAGTGTACCAAGCACGGGGTGCTTGCTTCAGCCCATACAATGCTCTCTTGAGTCTGCACACATGCGACTCTCTTTCAAAGGTCTCAAAACCCTTTGGTTGTTCAATGTATACTTCTTTCTCAATGATCTCGTTGAGGAACGCAGTTTTTACATCCATCTGATGAATGCGCTAGCCCATTTGCGCTGAGAGTGCAAGGATGGATCTTATGGAAGAGTACCTTGCGACAGGTGAAAAGGTCTCACCATAATCTATCCCCTCGATCTGTGAGAAGCCCTAGGCCACAAACCTGGCCTTGTATTTCTCCACACTCCCATCAGCAGCTTGCTTTACCTTGTAGATCCATCTTGAACCTACCATTGATTTATCAATCGGTCTTGGGACAATTTCCCATACACTGTTTTTGACAATGGAGTCATAATCCTCTACCATAGCATCAACCCAAGTGGGGTCCTGCACTGCTTCCTGAAAGGAATATGGTTCAGTCACAATACATTTTCTCATGAGAGCCATGTATCCAGCAAATCGATCAAGAGACTGTATCTGTCTACGTTGTGAAATAAGGGCTCCTATATTCTGTGCAGCATCTAGTCTCAATCTGTTAGCTTACGTGGTGCGCTTTTTGTCATTTCTGATGGATGGCTCTACTTGATTGGTTTCCTCCACTCCATGAACCTCTTCATGTGGTTGANAGTCTCAATCTGTTAGCTTACGTGGTGCGCTTTTTGTCATTTCTGATGGATGGCTCTACTTGAGTGGTTTCCTCCACTCCATGAACCTCTTCATGTGGTTGATCCACATCTTGAGACTCATCCTTGGGAACCAGTAGTTCCTCTTCTACATGCAAGTCTATCTCCCTCTCAAGCGACAACTACATGGCTTTCCCCTCATCGAATTTTATATCCCATCGCATAACAGTCATTTTACTGTTCAGAAAATACACACAATAATTATGGGGTGTTTCTGTGTACCCCAAAAATATCCCAACTTCAACAGTTGGTTCCAGCTTCTTCCTGGCATCCTTGTTCACATGCACAAAAACAGATGAGCCAAAAAAATTTAAATGCAAAACATCAGGTTTCTTACCAGTAAAATCTTCTTCAAGTGTACTCATGCCAAGTACTCTATGAGGACAACGTTTCTACACATAAACCACAGTATTGCATGCTTCTTCCCACAAATGCATTGGTAGGCCCTGATCATGCAACATCGCTCCTGCTGCACCCATGATCGTTCTGTTCTTTCTCTCTGCGACCCCATTTTGTTGTGGGTTATGAGGCGCTATGAGTTCTCTTCGAATTCCTTCTCTGCTGTAGAAGTCTTTGAATTCATTAGAGATGTATTCTCCACCATTATCACTCTGTAGAGCCTTCACTTGCTTCCCTGACTCTTTCTCCACCAATGCTTTAAACTCACAGAACTTTGAGAATGTTTGATCCTTCTTCTGTATGAAGAATATCCATCATTTACGAGAAAAGTCATCAACAAAAATAACATAATTCTTGTGTTTTGATATTGAAGAAACCGAGAATGGTTCACACACATCCGTGTGAATTCTCTCCAGGATCACCAAAGCACGGTTCTCCTTTTCATGAAAGGTGGACTTTACATACTTCCCCAGGGTGCACCCCTTGCACGGATCTAACTGAGCAAGTGTTCCCCTTAGAAGTTCAGTACATATTTGATGCATGATCTTCAAGGCTCCATGATGGAGATGGCCTAATTTCATGTGCCATAATTCGCCTTCATCCCAGCTCACCACTTTTTCTGCCTTGCCTATCATGGCATTGCAGCCATCTACCTCTAGCATGTAGAGATTCTTAACTCGAATCCCTATCTTCTTGACTTGAACTGTTTCTTTATGTCGCAGGTAGGCTTTACCACTGCTAAAAACAACATCATAGCCTCTGTCCTCTAACATTGCGACTGAGACCAAGTTTTTCTTCAGACCTGGAACATGCATAACATTTTTTAATTGAAATGGTTTACCTGAATCCCTCTGAAGGTAATGGTACCAATAACATTTGCATGGTATTGTCCATCGTCGTCCATGTCTATATGCATTCTGAGATCTTTCTCCTCCAAGTCAATGAAAGACTCTTTATCTCTTGTCATGTGGAAGGAAGTGCCACTATCCAAATACCACACCGATCCCAATGCACTTGAAGCCATGCATGCAATCAAAGCGAATTCAAGCTCAAATTGCAAGACAAGAGACTCACCAGTTGCAGCTCCAGCAACCATCTTGTTCTTCTTCTTCTGTGGAAAGTTAGTGGCGAGATGCCCACGTTAGTGACAGTGAAAACACTTCACTTTGGACAAACCCATCTTCTTGACTTTAGACTCAGATTTTGATTGGAATTTCTTCCCTTTCCCTTTCCTTTCCTTGGAAGTCAAAGCACAATCCTCTTCATCATCATGCTTTGATGAAGATCCATCTCTGGTGTTCCACCTGAACTCCTCTTGCACTAGATCCGACCACAGTCGTTCCCAATCCAACAATTTTTCCCTTCTATTGACAGAGTCTTGATAATTGTGCCAACTCTTGGGAAGCCCTAGGAGCACCAAGCTCACCAAATCATCAGCAATGACTGTTATTCCCACACTTCCAAGCTCATCCCGACATTGGACAAACTTTATGAGATATTTTGGAATGGTGTCGCCTTTCTCCATCTTGATCTTCCTGAGTTTATATTTGAGTGCCAATTTCCTATGGTCGATACTGTTTTGGAACAGATCTATCAAAACCTTCCACATTGCATATGGTGTGGTTTTCCCATGGAGACTTGAGACAATGTGGTCTCATACTCCCTCCAATAGAATCCTCCTTGCCTTCACCACTTTCTTTTTCCATGCATCAAGATTTGTAGTGTCTGTCACATCTAGCTTAGGAACATCTGCGTCAATGTAACCCTTCAAGCCATTGTCTTTGAGCACTGCTTCCATCCTTTCCTTCCAAGCAATGTAGTTCGAGCTTCCCTTGAGTGCATACTCCAACCTCAAGCCATTGAAATACATTTTGATCTTGAATCAGTTTTCACACCAAGAAAATCTTTCAAATTTAAATGTTATCCAACCACCAAAACTCAACTTCTACAATCCCTCTTCCCTGGGAGGTTCACACCCCACCTGAGAGTAGCCTGAGGGAAGTTTGCACCCTGCCTATGTGTAGCATGTGAACTTGCCTGGGAAGTTCTCACCCTGCTCCATTGTAGCTTGCGAGAATGCCAATGAAGTTTTCACCCTGCTTCACTGTTAGGGTGAGGGAAATTCGCACCCTGCTAGTGTATTTGCCTAAGAGAATGCCAATGAAGTTCGCACCCTGCCTTTGTCTAGGGTGTGATAATTTCTGTTCTTGAAAACACCAAAAGTTTTCAGTACTAGGGTTTGCACCCTGCTAGAGACGGGACCTGCGAGAATGCAATTATGTTCGCACCTCACTTCCGTAGCTCCGTGGCCTCTGTTGCTCTGATACCATGTAGAAATTTCGATACAAATTAATGTATTCTTGTGATTCTCCTGATCTAACAATTTCAGCCACTTGTTAAATACATAATCGCTTCTACTATTATTCTTGCGGAAGCAATTAAACCACGATCACAACCACAATGCACAAAGTGAAATATTAATAACACACAACACAGAAGTTTTACTGGGAAAGTATAAAGCTAAAAACCCCACTACCATATATTATGTATATCATGAATCATGAAACAATCTCATACAAAACTCTAATCCAAGAGCTCTTAGTACAATACAATCGTCTCACACTGTCATACACAAATCAACAAATACATGTGCCAATTTCCGTGTCCATACAACCTACCTCCTCTGCACAATCTCTTCAATTCGAATTCTCACAATGAATTCCAATTATTCAGAATTGCCTAGCTTGCACATGCTCATAAGCATATTCACTACATGTGTGAACAAATCACAACTGATAGCCAAACTGTCCCTTTCACCTGTTATCTCAACTGGGTCTCCACTGGATCTAACATGCATGTAGTTAACCGTGGCAAATCTTCAGTTGCATGTGAGTTCACTGATTAACTGAACTCTCACTAGTGCATGTTTAGTTACAACTAGTACAACTGATCTTAACTCACTTAACTACACTTATGATTCTGTTACAAATCCAACTCACTCAGTTATGAATGAAATAATATATTAATATTTATTGTCTAATTTATTTAAGGGAAAAGTAAATTAGACACATGTTTCTTGTTGACTTTTCAACAAAATACACTTGAGAATATTGAATATCTACAAGTGACTGAGGTAACTAAAGTATATCTAAGGAGAATTTTAGAGGGAAGGTGAAGTAAAGAAGGCCGAAATTCAAGGGAGGATAAATTATTTTGATGATGCTTTCTAAGGTATGTTATGTACAGATCATCTCACCATTTTCGCAATAACTTCTTTTCTAGAATGATTCAGATCACAAAATCTGGAGGACATTGAGGAAATATATCCAAGTAGTTGTGATAAAAATTTCATCTTCTGGTTCATTGTGTTTTTCGAGTTACACTCCGTGGAAAATAGGGTTTGTGGCTAGTACTGAAACTAGTCTAAAACAAGCGTTTCGGGTAAAAATGTCATAACTTCTTCATAACATAGAAAAATTCAGTAAGACCAAATGTATTGGTTAGAGAACAATTGTAGTATTCTTTGTTCCATTTTCATATCCATACAACAAATATTCTATGTGGGGCACGCTCTACAAGTTCACTCTCTAGAATACGCCCGAATTCAAGAAGGTATGCCATTTTTTCTATAACTCCTTTTTCTGAGAGGTTCCAAGTAGTGAAACCTGGAGGAATTGCATAAAAGACATTGGAGAACATTGTGTATTATTTTCATATATTTATTCATTACAGGTACATAGTTATGATTATTTCAAGTTAGGGTTGTTGACTAATCCAAAATTAGTCATGTAAGACTAAAGTAAAGTTTGATGAAAATGCTAGTCTCTTGTTGTTAAAGTTAAAGAAGGTTTGAAGGTATGTGATCATATACACCAGGTCTATTATAGAGTTACAAATCAGATTTTGATGAAGAAATTGATGAGGGCTTTTGGTTGAGGTATATGTTGGGTACATGGTTGAGACAAGTAATTGATGAGTTGGCACATACATGAGGTGTATAGTTGATGATGTTGGTACATATTGATGAGTCATAGTTTATGTGTATTTGATTCATGATTGGTACATAGTTGGTGCATGGTTGATGCACTCGTTGATGGTACAAGATGGTGCATGGTTGATGCACTTGTTTATGGTACATGTTTATTACAGGTTGTTTGGTTCAGGTTGGTACAGGTTGTTTGGTGTAGGTTGATTGGTACAGGTTTACAACAGTATATCTCATAGTGATAGTGTGACAGTGGTTCCATCATTCTACTTATATTTCAAGGTGGTTGTATGGGGAAAGAACAAGTGGTTGTAGCCACCTTCCAGTTGTATCCGAAGAACATAGGGGGTTGTCACCTCCTTGTGGTTGTAGCCATAGAATTGGGGAGTTGGAGTGTCCCTCAGGTTGTAGCCTGAGAAACTAGGGGGTTAGAGCCTCCTTCCAGTTGTAGTTGGAAAACAAAGGAAGTTGGTGCTTCCAATGAATGTACTTCTTAAATACATATAAGAAAAAGATTTTTGTGGTTTTCTCACGTTTTGGGTTTCCACATAAAAAAACTGGTGTACTGTGTATGTGTATGATTGCTCATTTGTTCATTGTTTATTTACTCTGCAACTACTGGACAATGATATAACACTTGCATTTTATGGTTAAAAAGGATTCAATTGCTCTATTAATGATTCACCCCCCGTCTTAGTAATCCAACAATGAGCACATGTGAATCAAGGGATCTCCAATCAATAATGCCTACAGGTTCCATGCTAACAATGGAGCTCACTTTTCAACAAAATAACAAAATGAATTTAGGTGCATAGGCCTACCATAAAGGAGCAATTTGAAACCCTTCATTCCCTTAATCCTTGAACTTTCCCCTAAGAAAGTGAGTATAAAAGAAGTCCTTTGAACGTTAAAAATTTGAAATACACAGGACTTCCTTTGTTGTGATACCAACAATGTGGGATAAGGGGCACTCATAACGCCCCCCTTGTTCGGGAAAAATGGGCTCCAAATCTAGTAGGAACTATGCTAGAATTCAAATTTCCACCTCTGTGATGGGAAATTTTCACGTGGGAGTTTTGGCCAATTTTAAGATGACTTGGATCGTTGGTTTTTAAAAAATGATAAGAACATGTATAACTTTGACTCGCTAAACAAAAAGAGGCTCACTGAAAATGGGATGATTTCAATGCCCTGTAGTCGACACCACTATCAAGTTGATGTTAGGACCCTCCATGCATTATTTTGAAGTATCTTACTTTTCAAAACTTTGAGTATGCTTAAGAGTATATTACTCTTCAAAACTTTGAGTACGCTCAATAGTATATTACTGTTCAAAACTTAATGTACATACTAAGAAATCCTTTAACCATTGGGACTACAAAATGAAAAAAGGGCATTCAAGTATTCTAGGAAGTTTATCTTCCCAAGCCCCAACTACAACCTGCAGTCATTGGAGTTGCAAAATATGCAGGACTTTAGAGTTTTTCACTTCCCAAGCCCCAAGACAAAGGTAAAGGATCCTTTTACTCATTGGAAATATAAAATATAAAGGACCTTGACTACAAAGCATTTGGATCACCACTCACACCACCAATGCCCATTATAAAATGAATTAAATTAATTTGTTCAATGAAGCTAGTAGCTATTTTGTTTTCTTAGTTTGGATTGGTCATTGATTATTGGTGTAGGCCATTCCTAAATGTGTAAATAATTAACTAAAAGTAACCATTTTTTTTAAACATGGGAATCGTTGGTTTGTTAGAATGATTTGGGCTAGGCTTGTGATCAAATCAATTTCCTACCACTATAACATAAGTGTATATCCAATAGTTCACAAGCCAGATATATCAATAACTTGTGACTTAGCAAAGGCTTATGCATCTTGAGGTGAATCAGAGTGAAACTCTATCCCAAGGGGCATATACCCTTCTAGCCTGTCACAACGGGCCAACATGTCACCTAGCGGGAATTGAAATTGGGTGGGGAGGAGAACAATTAGTTCTCCCAACCACCCGAGCTAAAACCTTATGTAACAATTATACAACATATCTTAAATATGTGTAGGTCATTCCCAAATATGTGTGTAGTTCATTAAATACAATTAAACACATCTTAAATATGTGTGTAGGTCATTGCTAATTAAATATAACAAATAAAATACAATGGTATTCTATCTTTTAAGTATATTCATTGTGGAGGCATCTTTGGAAGCTCTGTTGATGGCTTATTAATTGAAGTTTAATTGTTTTCTATTTTCATTCTAGAGTAAAGTTGATCACAAATACTCAATTAAATGAGCGTAAGCTCAAGTATCACTTAAATGATGTATAGAGAGACATATAGAAGACTTATCATCTCCTTAAATATTGGTGTGATAATTCTTCCTCATATCAAGGGTCATGCTATAATCCTCTTGTTATCTTTATTATTGTGGCAATGTTCATTACCATTTCAATGATTTGGTTCTATCTAGAAGTGGAGGAACATGAACAATGGTGGGGGCACCGACTCTAGGATCCAAAAATAACGATAACGGAGAGAATGACTCCCTATTTTACATCATTACCATACACAACAAACTGACATGATAGAGTAAAGAGAAGCTAGGTAAAATATATTCTATCAATTCCTTCAATGATTACAAAGACTATTGATTAAGCACATTACAATATTTTTCTTCAATTTCATGGGCCTCAAAAACCTTTCTTTTACCATTATGTTCCATCTTAGAGATATTTTCGTGTGTCCTATATGAAAATGAGATGGTCAATGTCTTGAGAGTGCTCTACCAAGCTTGATATTTTAACACGATTATATTTAATATCAACACAACACTCTCTAAGTCTAACTTGAAGAGATCTCCCTATCTCATCAATATAATGATTTCCACATAAGTAGGGAATGGTATAAACACACTTTTGTTGTTTTAGATCAATGGTATCTTTAGCATAATCCAACATGTTCTTTAGAATGTTAGGAGGGGTGAAGGTCACTTTGATGTTACTTTTCTTAATAAATTTTGCAATTTTGTTTGTGGTTCCTTTGATATAAGGAAATGTGATCATATATCCTTCTTCAAGTTCACAAATATTGTGGTGTCCCCTCCTATATTTTAAGACAAAGTTTTTGAATTGGTATTCCTTATAGCCATTGTTTTTTAAAACTTTGTCCAAGTGTCTCAATTCTTGCACTATGTGATCATTATCTAAAACTCTGATAGCTTGAGCCACCAGTGTGTTGATGACACCAATATTTTGAATGGGGTGGTGATGATAATTAGCATGAAGATACATGTCTATATGAGTTTTCTTTTGGTATACTTGATGGGAAAGCAGACCACCATTTCTCTTAGAGATCATAAGGATATCAACAGATGAGATGTTATTGTTTTCTTGTATTTCCATTATGACTCTTATGCTCTTAGCTTGATTGTTCAAATGTTGGATCTTTAAACTTGTCTAAGATTTATTTTCCATGTGGCCAAATTATCTACGTGTTAGCTACAAATATTTTCCTTAGTTGAGAATTGAGAGGAAAGGAATCAATAGATTTCTTTTTAAGCTATTTCATGTACAAATCGACGATTGTCGACAACAATTTGGATCTTGTTGCAATGCCTTCGATTTTTTCATAAATATTTCCATGAAACCTAAAATGTATTGATTTCAGGAAAACTTTAATAAGATTTGCAAATTCCTCATCTGTGATATCCTTGATTACCTTGATAGCATCGTCTAGTACGAGAGTTTTGGTAGATAGTGAGACTACATTGAATTTGACTAGAGGATTTTGTTCTTCAACCTTTATATTTATTATTTCTTTGATCACATGAGTAGATTCTTTGACAAAGGAGTGTGTTTTACCAACCATAATCATGAGTTCCTTTGCAAGGCATTTCACTAATTTGTTTGTGGGGGAGCCATTGTATTTACTATGGGTATGAGTGGATAATTATCTTTGTGAATTTTAGGTAATTGATAGCTTGTCGAAACCACATAGTATTTTGGAGTTAGCTTAGCCTTAACTTYCTCATGGAGATAATTGTTGATGGGCACTCTCACCTCTTTCATGATTTTATTGTGTACTCTATATTGAGTTTTCTATAGCTTTTGTTGATGGCTTAGGGATTGAAGCTGAATTGTTTTCTATTTGTACATTGGAGTAAAGTTGATCACACATATACATAAATGGATGTAAACTCGAGTATCATTTAAATGATGTATAGAAAGACATATAGAGGAATTTTGATCTCCTTAAACGTTGGTGTGATGGTTCTTCCTAATAGTAGGGGTCTTGCTACAATCATCGTGCATATTTAAGCACTAAATTAAATATAGGAACGATGAATTTTTGGCCCCTTGACACACCTCAAATCATACACTTCATTACATTTGTTATCCTTATTGTTGTGGAAACCTTTGTTACCATTCAATTGAATTGGTTCTACCTAGAAGTGGAGGACCATGAATTATTGTGGTGGAAGTGACTCTAGGATCCCAAACTAATGGTAAAGGAGAGAATGACTCCCTATTTTAAATCATTTACCAAATACAACACACTGACATGACATAGTAAAGAGAAGTTAACTAAAATCTACATTATGTATTCCTTTAATGATTACAAATACCACTAGTTAAGAACTTTTCCAAGATTTTCTTGTGATCATGTGCTAAGTGATAGTGCTTGCAAACATGAAGTTTCCTCCATTCATTGTTTTAGTTTTCAATAATGGAATGGTTATGGAATGTTTTTTTAGGGTGGAGAGTTTCTTGATAGGGTTAATAATGACATTGTTAAGGGGGTTCCTTGTCCTGCAAATGAGGGGGTCTCATACATCAATTTGGTATTTGTCAAATTAGGGGGTCTAATACATACAATCAACCAAAGCTATGTATGATCCTTTAGATGTCGATATGAGGCATTGATTATAAACACTTGGTTGGAACCCAAATCATGAATTCCTTGGTTATTTCATTTGTGATTGAGTGACGTATTTTATTAGATGGAAAGTTGTTTCTTGGGTGATGAAAACTAAGACCGCAAAAGTTATTATTTCATTTGTAAATATCTCAAGTGCAAATGACAATGCATGTTTCTAGAATAAGCAATTTTGTTTTGGCTTGATCACTGATAGCATGGTGGGTCACAAATTCATTCCAAAGTGCTCTCAATGTGGTTGTTTCCTTCTCATTAAATTATGTGATAGGAATAGAAACTCACCATTTTTGGTAGATATTCCTTTTTATATAAAAAAATAGAACAATGAACCAGATTGAGTTGATTGTTGTTCTGAGTGTTTTGTTTACTTCATATTGGTTGACTTTTGGTCTCCACTAAAAATAGAAATATTCATTATCTATAATTTCACCTGTAAGCTAGTGGATGAAAGATATCAATAGTGAAGAGGGAGCTAGTGGATGAAGGAGATCGACCATGAAGAGCACTTGTTTGTTTATTGCAAGACATATTGTTTCCTTTACACTTATCTCTTCCTATAAATTGGAATATCTTTCATTTCCACAACTTTCTTTTGGTTTTTAGATTTCTTATCATTGTTCACCAACCACATCATTTAATGTCATTGTGCTAGGGGTATTCCATAGGGAGTGCGTAGAAATATTAAATTCCCTTCTTGGAGATAAAAAAATGTATTGTTATGTCATTAAAAAAACATAAATCAAGCCAACTCCTATACAAGGTGGTGGGAGATGTTTTGTGCCAACACCATTTTTATTTATTTATAATAACAATTAAAATTGCATTCCAAAGAAAAGAGCGGAGGGTTGTGACTATACCCATACAACCAAGTACAAAGGATGGAATTGCCTTACTACCTCTACACACCAATTTTCATCCTTAATATGATCTATGGAGGATCGATACGAAAAGTCTTTCTTTCATGTAATCATATATCCAATTACTTGTAAATTTTTAAAATGCTTCATAGATAGCTTGCTAAGAAATATGCATTTGAAAAATGTACTTAAGATTCGTTTGGAGTGCCCAAGGTTTAGCCATATTTGGCTAATAAGAATTGAGATCCCATTGCTTTGTCTTTAATGGCCCTCAACTCTTCCTTCGAATTTTTGCTTTGGGTAAGTAGGGAGGAAATAAAGGTGGGGATGAGATTTATCCAAAGGACTCTCATATAGGATGGGGTCTCTCCCTCGATTTTAGGTACACCATTTTCCAAAGCCTCATTAGCATGCTCTTCATCACCACCTAATTCTCATCAAGGATCTTTTGCAACTTCTTCTAGAGTGTGATTCATTGATAGTGGCTCTTTATCTTCCTTATCAGCTTGGGTCTAAAATTTCAAAACGGTTTTCCATTAGATAAAGATATTTTTTTTGGCTTCATTGGGGTGAGTGTTGTATTTGTTCCCTCTATTCACTATTTATGGCAATGTATGAGCACATATTCATCCAATGGTGTGTATGTAGGGATACACTTGGTGTACCATCATTTTATTTTTTCCTTGTCGCAAGTCCCTTGTGCATTCCATCATTGCACTTTTCGCAGTACAAATGTGATATGGATCTCCATCATTGCACTTCAAGTGCACTCTTATGGTGAGCGTGGTACAAATGCATGCATGAGCATTATGATTATGCTTCGAGCGTGCTC
>JASDQU010011018.1:279469-303484 GCA_032191745.1 Picea mariana
GAACTTTGAAATTTTTTAAAATATAGGATCGTTGATGGAACTTAAAATTTTTCAAAGTTCTGGGTAGTATGCTATCAAATTTCAAAGCTTTCTGTAGTGCTTTGTCACTTAAAGATTCATGCACAATATGGTATCGAATTTCAAAGTTCATGTAGTGCCTTGTCACTTAAAGGTTCCCGCACAAAGTATTCAAGGTGACTCAATCCACGAAATAAGGCTCACCATCTTAGAGGTTGTTTTCATGGTGGATAGAGGTTGCCACCACCTTATACATATCTAAATTGTTTGGTAAAACTACTATGTGGTGAGCATCTTGTCTATTGAATTAGAATGCATGTCAGAACGTGATCATGGGGACACAAATCGCCCAATTTCTAACAATTTCCCTTAGAATCTAGGAAACTATGAATCACTGAAATTGCCAAATATATTACTCACATTGTAATTTATGAGATTCTAAATCAATCCAAATACCTAAAAAAAACACAATTTTTATGGGTTGAAATTGTGATTTTAGAACATTGAAATTGCAATATCTTAAAAATAAATTGCAATTTTTAGTTGTTAAAATTGTCATTTTGAAACATTGAAATTACAGCCCATTGATTCCCAAGTCAGAAAAGTGGACGCTTTGAATAACAATCATCCCAATGTTGTTTCCTTACAAGTTGTACCAGATGTGAAAGTTCTTGCGCGGTGAGCATCTTATCTTATCTTACCATACATGGAAGTTCTTACGCGGTGAGTTGTACCAGTGCTTCTTCCTTGTAAAGTTGTAGTAGATGGGAAAGTTCTTAAACGCTGAGCTATGTCCACCATCATTGACAAGTTGTTTTCGATGTGAATTTGTTTACATGTTGAGCATATATGAATTTTACGGTTCTGAAATGAAATGTATCTCACAATATTTATAAACTTCATGATGCCCAACCAGCTATTTGGAAATTCCCTCCAGTCCATGTACACCTTTTCTTATATTTTCATTTATCTGAATGTGTGTCACGCTGCAAATTCAGCGTGTGGATCCCACACACAAACAGATAGTCCTCATGAGGTTGATGGTCGGCCACCGACTAAAAAAGTAATGGTCAAGAAAGCAGCGTTCTACTGCAGTTGGTGCACCTGGTTGTCTTTTTCTTTAAATTCCAGAGTTCGTGTTGACCCACGCACAAGAATATCATGATGGTCGGCCACATCAAGTTAAAAGAGAAAAGAATTGAAAAACCAATGTTGGGGCATCAAACTTGAGCGAAAGGGCCCATTTCTTTGTCTTTGATGGCCCTCAACTCTTCCTTTGATTTTTTTCTTTGGGTAAGCTGGGAGGATACAAAGGAGGGGGTGGGCTTTCTCGACAGGACTCTTGTATAGGATGGGATCTTTCTTCAATTTCAGGTACATCATTTTTTTAGGGTGTTTCTTTAGCATTTTTTTCATGGAGGATAATTTGCAACTATTTTTATATTGTGAGTGTAGTAGTTTAATTGTTCTATGTTTTTACTTTTTTTTTGGTGATATTTTTTGTTTAATTTTACTTGAAATTCGACTAGAATTTGTTAGATGTGCATATTTGAGTGGTTAATTTTGTATAATCCTAGTGTCCCAAGGGTTTTTCCGTAAGATGAATCCATTTTTGGATTCAAAAATACAATTTAAACAACAGAAAATTGTGATTTCATGAAGATTTATGTCATAGGATTCCGGTAAAAAGGGGAAAAAGGTAGAACAGAGAGACAAAGCTTATTGTGAGTCACTAATAGTGGATTTTCATCCTCCTTATCATTATTTGGGTTTAAAATTTCAGAGCGATTTGTCTAATTAGAGTAGGAGCTTTGTTTTGGCTTCATTGGACTAAGTGTTGTCTTTTCCTCCTATTCCCTATTTGCATCACTTGTTTTGATTTCGATTGTCTTTTTCTCCTATTCCCTGCTTATAGTGCTTAGCAAAAGGGCCATATCGATGGAATTTATTGCACCTATGAAGCTACTCATAATCTAGCCCCTAAATATGACACCAATAGTCTGGATTTAACCTTATTTCCTCTGGAAGACCTTTCTCAAGGTTCACTTTTACGTATTGTAGTGCACATGCATTGACTTTTTTTAGCATTGCCTTATCAATAAAATGGCCCATGTTGTTTCCTATCACTTGGAATGTTGGATCATCCCAGAAAATGAGTGGAAAATGAAAGTGATGGACCAACATTGGGTTTGTTATAGAGATGTCTTTTTCTAGGTTAAAATTCATTGGTTAGTGGTTCAATGCTAAAAATTAGGGTTGGCTTTTGACTATCAAATCGTGATCTTCCTTCATTTAGAATGTGAAAGTAATGTATCATCTACTGCGGAGAGAATTTTATAACACCCTTCATTAGAGGGGCCTAATATTCCAATAGTGAGAGTTCAAGAACCTTCTAACCTGGTCATTGTCCGATGAACTTCCCCACTAGGTATTTGTCTATGAATAAAATGGTTTTTATTCACTAGGAGAAGCGGTTAAGATCTTAAGTTATGGGACCTCTAGAAGCTTCCTCTCAAAATGCTCATGGAACATGTATTGATTGTGATCAATCCAATCCTCATGTAGAACTAGTTTGAACACTTGCCTTAAGAAAGCAATAAGAACCAAGTTGTGGAGTATTTAGGCAATGTATGTGCACATATAAATCCAATAGTGTGTATATAGGGATATACTACCATAAATGTTCTGGAGCATGATGCATATTGTTTTGCTTGGCTTATATTATTTCCCATGACATTGAAGAGTCTATAATTTTGATGTAGTCAACCATTATGCTTGAATTCAAATCCCATAGCTTATATTGATTCTACACCATTATCAGTTACATGTGACTCACAATTCTCTCAATTCAACTCCATTGTCCACTTAGACCAATTCAACATGTGTTAGGCCATTTTGATGTAGGGGAAAACCCACACACTGTTAAATGTTGACATAGACAATTAAAACCTTACATTGGCAAGTCATCGACCTCCCAAAGCATGTTAGATAGCAAGCTTACAAACAAGCCCCCCTTTAAGTGCACTTGGAGAGAAATGATGGTGCTCCAAAGCACATTTGTACCACCATTGCCACATTTTCTCTTGCGGTGCACCATCACTGTATTTTTCCCTTGTTGCAAGTCCCTTGTGCATGTCATCATTGCACTTTGTGTAGTACAAATGTGCTATGGAGCACCATCATTGCACTTCAAGTGCACTCTTATGGTGAGTGTGGTACAAACGCATTTAGGATCACTATGATTATGCTTCGAGAGTGCTCTGAGGGGGCTCACAAATATATATGTAAACCATGTCTTAGAGGGTGAGCAATATATAATGTTCCCAAATAGGCTATGTGGGTATATTATGTTTTCTATCCAAAATTGTCAATTCTCCTTGTGTAAATATGTCAAACACTTGGTATTAACACTATTGTTAACCCCTAACAAACAATTTGCTCATATAAGAATATTGTCAAACACATTGCATGCATCCATTACACAAAAAATAGAGTAGATAATCGTGGCATCTTATTATGGACAAAAACCCCATTTACAACAATAAAATGATATCTAATGGTTTTAATAACAACTACAGAATACTCTTGAACACACAAGTCTAATGGTTGTGAGGCAGCTGCACAAATCTACTAACAGAAACAATACAAGAAAACCTAGAATGATGCCAATCTATGATGCTTCATGAGACGTTATGCTCCAGTAATGTATGCTCTACTAGCATCCCTCTTGTGACCCTATGAACCCCATCCAAACGGCATGCTGCAACCTCGATCATAGAGGTCCTCACGAGACAACTGCTAGACGTCTAGTGGGGACTTACAGTATGCCTTGTACTCAATCCGCAGGGATTCCCTAAACCTTGATTTCTCTGAATCCCTCTTGAACCTGCAAATGTATGGGCTCAACCTCATCTAGAAAGATTCTTAAACATCTTGCATACCTCGGTATCTCTTCAACTTAATGCAAACTCCTAAGTGAATCTCCCATGGTAGTCCTAGATGGACTCCCCCTCTTTTCCGACTAGGGTGGGTATTGCACCACCGAAATTGGACTGTAGTAGTGGAAGGGTTTTTCTAAATCCTAATGAAACAATGGCTCCAAGAGAACTCCAAAATGAAAGATTAAATCATAATGTCAAAGAGAAGAGTTACCCCTCTATTTATCCTTCCTCCAGGCCTTCTAAATCTTTCCCCTTTTTGAACAAATCAAACCATCACTTTATTTTCCCTCCAATTTCATTTAAATATAAATATTTGTTTTATTTAATGTCACTTTAGGATTTATCATTCTAGTGACACTAAATAAGCCTCCTTGACTCCCTTTCCCTTATTGACTATAGCCTACAGAAGTCGTATAGGATATTAATTCATCCTTCGTCATGATCAATTGTAAGGGGACATTAAATACCTCACTTCCCAAGGTTGCTTGTCCTCAAGCAACTCTAAATCAGAATGTTGTAAGATCTTCTCTCCTTCCCAAGTAGCATATTTCGCAGGAAATCCTCTCCATACAACCAAGTACGCTTGAATGAATTTTTTCATCATCCTCCATTCCTTGACATCAACAATCCTCTCAGGAGGTAGAACCAAATGCCCTTCCTCATCCAGTGGAGGAATATCTATCGAAGTGGTGACCTGCTATCCCAATGCCTTCTTGAGGCAGGATACATGGAAGGTGTTGTGGATCCTGCTACCCTCTGGTAGCTCCAGCTCGTATGCTACTTCCCCAACTCTCATGATCACTCTGTAGCGTCCATAAAATCTATGCTTAAACTTTTCTAAACCACTCTTCTTCAATGATCATTGTCTACAAGGATGCAACCTGATAAATACTAGGTCCCTAGACTCAAATATATGTTCTACCCTATGCCTATTTGCATACATCTTCTATTGATTTTGAGCGGCCTGCAAGTTCTCTTTTAGGACTCTTGATGTAGCCAATAAAATTTGATTCATTCACGAGATATAAAAACCATACAAACACATGAGAATGGAAAATAAATCTCTCTTTTTCCTTCTCTATCTTGACTATTACAATGGAAGTTCAACCCCTTATAACTACTATATGAGATTTTCGAAAACAACAAATTTTCGAAAATTCTCACATGACTATAAAACTGACCAATAACTAAGAGCTAACTAGAGTGAGACTATTTTTCAACTTGCTTTTTCTGATTAGGTGCATAAACTAAGAGATAACTGATAATTACTAATTTAAAAAACACCGAAAAAACACTAAAACCCCAATTTCAGGCCTTATATGAAGGAATTTGGCCCCAAAAAAGTGTCGAAATGATGTTTGATCTAAAGGATCAAATCGACACGGTAGTGAACTCTTCAAGAGGTGAATCCCTGTAAAATTTCATCCCAAATGGATAATTGAGTCAAGCCAGGAGTCTTTATTTGGTTCCCTAGTTCATTATGGTATGATCAAACCATGCTCAAAGGATTGAAGGACAAGATGGTTCTAACATTGTCAAGTGAGGAGGTTCCTAGGTTAATGAGTAATGTGAAACACAACTTCCAAGCAAAGGATGGAAATAAAATTAAGGATTTTGATTAAGTACTATCCCATCGAGCAAATAACTCTTTGCTCAAGGCTAATGCTTTGTGCTTGGTTGAAGACCTATACTTGGAGAATTAACGAGCAGTTTGAGGCATCACACAATGAGCACATGTGAATGAAGGTATCTCCAATCAATAATCCATATAGGTTCCATTCTAACAATGGGGTTCACTTTTCAACAACATAACAAAATGAAGTTAGGTTCCTAGGCCTACCATAAAAGCACAATTTGAAACCCTTCATTCCCTCAATCCTTGAACTTGCCCCTAAGAAAGTAAGTATAAATGAAGTCCTTTGAGAATTACAACTTTGAAATACAAGAGAATTCCTTTGTTATGATATCAACAACGTGGGATAAGGGGAAATCATATATCCCCCCTTCTTCAGTAAAAATTTCACCCAAATCTAGTAGGAACTATGCTAGAAGTCAAAGTGTAACCCCCCCATTTATAATCCATGTTTTAGCAATGTGTAATTAAATACGATGTATGGTTGTGGGCCCAAATATGTAATTTTTAAACATTGTATATGATCGTAATAATAAAATAAATGTGATGCTAGTTGTGGGAGGACACAGACAGAGTAATTGGGGGATAAGTTTCCACAAGAGAGGGGAATGTTTAAGAATTTCTAAGAAATGGGTCCAAGCACGGGGGGGCAGGGGGGATTATTCATGGGTATTAATTCCAACCCACTTTCCTAAAATTAATACTTTGAATGAACCTTCTAATTTCATTTTGAGTGTATAAGATCTTAATCATTAAACACGTGTGAGAGGGGATGGTGGGAAAATTCACATCCCATAGTTATGAGAGCATGGGGGATAAGTACAATCAACCTTGGGGAATGTGAGTAAACTCTCATGGGTAAAATAGAAATTTGAGTGGCCATTGTGAGCTCTTTTTGGAGTAGCAAGGGAGTGGAAAGCATTGGAGCTTGAGGGAAACCATAGTAGGTGTTGTGGATATCTCATTGGAGCTCTTGTTGGATGAATAAGTAGGTTGTTAGGCCTGTAGAGAGAGGGATTTTTGTGTTAGATATTTTCCCTTGAACAATGGGTTGTTTTGTTAGTTTTCTTGGGGAAAATAGCATCCCTGGAGTCCCCAACAATAGGGAGTCCTATCCAACCTTGTGTTGGAGACTTGGAGGGAAGTGGGAAGGCCCAAGGGACTGTGTGTAGTGAAGGTGGGTCCTAATTCCTTGGGTTGCATATGTTGAGGGGAAGAGAGAGTTGGTTGTGGGACTGAATTGGGATGTGTAAGAGACACCCTCTTTTAAGGAATCATAGCCCCAACTAAGGGGTGATTTGTTGTTGATATTTGGAGCATCAAATCTATGATTGGAAGGAACATTTGTCCCTCGTAGTCAGTTTCTCATTACTGTTAAAAGATAAGTGTTTTTTTTTTATCTTTGTTTATCAATTCTATTCATGGGTTTTTAGTGTTGTACACGAAAATTGAGTTTTTAGCAAAAGTATATGTTGTTTTGAGAATGATAAATTAGTTACATTCATGTTTTTAATAGTGCTATTAGAAGCATGCACGTTTTAAGCATGTTGCACTACATTTAAATTAATCGGTATCAAATATTTTTTGTTGTTGTGTTACATAGTGGGGTCACTACACAAAGTTCCACCTTTGTGATGGGAACTTTGACCATGGGAGTTTTGGCCAATTTTAAGATGACCTGGATCATTGGTTTTTTAAAAAATGATTAGAACATGTTTAAATTTGACTCACCAGAAAAAATAGGCTCACTAAAAATGGGATGATTTGAGTGCCCTTTAGTCGATGCCACTATTAACGTGATGTTGGGACCCTCCATGCATTATTTTGAAGTATCTTAATTTTCAAAAATTTGAGTATGCTCAAGAGTATATTACTATTCAAAACTTATCGTACAAAGAAATCCTTCAACCATTGGGACTACAAAATGAAAAAAGGGTATTCAAGTATTCTAGGAAGTTTGTCTTCCCAAGCCCCAAATACAACCTGTGCTCATTGGAGTTGCAAAATATGAACGACTTCAAAGAGTTTCACTTTCCCAAGCCCAAAGATAGAAGTAAAGGATCCTTTCACTCATTGGAAATATAAAATATGAAGTACCTTGACTACAAAGCATTTGGATTACCACTCGAACCCCCAATGCCCATTATAAAATCAATTAAATTAATTTGTTCAATGGGGCTAGTAGTTATTTTTTTTCTTAGTTTGTTTTGGTCATTGATCATTGGTGTAGGTCATTCATTAATATGTGTAAATCATTAACTATAAGTACCTAATGTTTTTAAACATGGGAATTAATAGTTCATTAGAATGATCTGGGCTAGGCCTGAGATCAAATCAATTTTCTACCATTATAACCTAAGAGTATATCCAATAGTTCGCAAGCTAGATATACCAATAACTTATGACTTAGCAAGGGTCGAGGCATCCCGAGGTTCACCAGAGTGAAACTTTATCGTAGGGGGCATCTACCCTTCTAGCCTTATCATAACAGGCCAACATGTCACTTAGAGGGAATTGAACTTGGGTGGGGAGGAGAGAAACTAGTTCTCTCAACCACCCGAGCTAAACCCTTAAGTAACAATTATACAACAGATCTTAAATATGTGTAGGTCATTTCTAAATATGTGTGTAGGTCATTCCTAAATATGTGTGTAGGAAATTAACTATAATTAAAAACATCTTAAATATGTGTGTAGGTCATTTCTAATCAAAGATAACAAATAAAATACAATGGTATTCTGTCTTTTAAAGATAGTCATCGTGGAGGCATATTTGGAGGCTCTATTGATGGCTTATTAATTGAAATTTAATTGTTTTCTATTTGCACTCTAGAGTAAAGTTGATCACACATAATTAAATTCATGTAAACTCAAGTATCATTTAAATAATGTATAGAGAGACATATAGAAGACTTATCATCTCCTTAAATATTGGTGTGATAATTCTTCCTCGTATCAAAAGTCTTGCTATAATCCTCTTGTGTATTTAAGTGATAACTTAATTAAATATAGGATTGGCAAGTTTTTGGCCTCTTGATAGACCTCAAAGAATCCACTTAATTTCATTATGTTTGTTATATTTATTCTTGTGGCAATGTTCATTACCATTTCATTGATTTGGTTCTATCTAGAAGTGGAGGAAAATGAACAATGGTGGAGGCATTGACTTTAGGATCCCAAAATAATGATAAAGGAGAGAATGACTCCCTATTTTACATCATTACCATACACAACAAACTGACATGATAGAGTTGTTATCCCCATTTTGTGGGATAACTAAGGAGATTATGTCTCGAGGCCCTCAAGTTGCAAATATGGAGTGCCGAGAGACTACATGATTAGCAATATCTTTTTTCACAGATGGAGACCCTTCTCTCCACCACAGAGGTCGTATATTTTTAGATGGCATCCACCACACTAGCTAGATTCTAAGAGGCAATGGGCCTTTCTGCATGAGGTACAAGTTAGGTATTATGGTGAGTGTTATTTCAATATTTGAGGCATTTGAGTATGTTGTATCTTAGACTGTTTTAGATTTCATGACATATGCTTGGACATTGTTCCTTTTTCCATGCTTCACCTTGGTGGTTGACATTGTGCCCTAGTAAGTGGTCTTCCTTGGGTATGGTTTTTCTACTAGGAACTCCCTTGAGGAGCCATCGTATTGTTCCCGACCATACTTACCACTTTTCATCACTTAAACCCCTCGTTTCCTTATCTCTTGGGAATTTAGGGTGTATTGACCCAAGAAGGGGTTGTACCTCATTCTATGGGAAGAAGGGGTTGAAGGCCCAAAGGGATTTTTTTTGGGTAAAATATAAAATCCTATGTATAAACCTTATGGATGCTTTGCCCAAGGATCCCTGCAAGAAAGAAATGAAATGCTTATCTGTAAGAAAAAGGGGACCCACAAGAATAATAATTAAGGATTCTTAAAGGGTTAGTTGGAGCATAAGAGGTATCATCATGAGCCGACCTATCATGATCATGGATATCTATTAGTATGACATTGCCATCATTTGGTCACCAAGCCAGGGTAATGGCTCTCAGTTGCATGGATGAGAGAAAGGGGGTCTCATCACGAGCCAACCTTCTCATTTACACTAGGTATTTGTGAGTGACACTATCATTGTCTAGACACCACGCCATGACAATGACCTTCAACTAGTCCCTAAATTTTGAAAGAAGAAAAGAATGGAAAAATGATGGGCTTGGAAAAATTGCATTGAAAACGAAGGTGCCACACACCCTCTACAAAGGCACCCATGAATGAGACACTACAACCCCTTTTATGTCATGAACCCCATTCCCATTGAGTCTTGACCCTTAACCACTTCATCCACTTTACATGGCTTAGAGAGGGATCTCTTGGAAACACTCCTTGACCTAGGGCAAGATCTACCCAATATGACACCTCGTCAACCCTCCCATGTCCAAGCTTGGCAAGTCACATAATGTCTTGAGCACTTAATTGTTTGACAGGGTAATCTTTGATGCACATGCTTAGGTGGCTCATTTATTGACTTGATTTACTTATCATGATATTTTGACTTGAGATCCTTGGAGGGTGTGCTTATTTGCCCTTGCAGGACCTAGTTGGTGGACAATTTTGGAGGAACAAGCTAGCTTCTAGGCTTCCATGGGGCTTGAAGCCCACAGGTGGATGCCAAGGGCCCGCAAGCCAGATGAGAGAGATGAAACTTCGAAGGCCTGGAAGATGACTTGAGAAACATAACCTAAGCCCTACATGCCAAACATTTTTCCTAGGAGAGGAAAAACATCATCTTTAGGAGCATGACATCACCTAGGGGGGCTAGGGTTTGGTGGTGAGCTTACCATTCATTGGCACATAGACGTTTTGAGGAGAATGAGTCTTTGACCATGAAGAAAGTGACTTGGATGCTTGACATGTGGCTTTGGGAAGCCTTCATACACTCCTCCAACACCAACGACTTGCTCCTAGTGCCAAAACGTCCCCTAAATGGGTGATGTCACTTTAAATTAGGGTCTCTCTTTGTGTAAAAGTAAATTTTAAGTGATTTTTTTAATATTATGTTGTAAAATGGGAAAGATTAGGGTTTTTGACCCCTAGTCTTGTGGTTTACCCTGATATTATGTGGACAAAATGTTTTGGAGACATTTTGTATAAATAGAGATCATAAGATCTCATTTCATAACATAACTCTCCCATTGTGAGAAGTACATGGCTGAAATTTTTTCTACCTTTGGAGTTCTTCTTGTCTCTTGTGCTATGGAATGGTTTCTTTGATTATGGTGATGATGATGATGCGCCATCTCTTGGAGGTCACTTCTAGCTTATTGTGGTGGTTTACATTGGCATGTTAAAGGATTTTCTTGGATTGGTATGGTTCTTTACTTTTTTATTATCATTGGTAATTCAAGTTAAGGTTGTTTTGGCTAAGGATAGATAGGAAGTATAAGCACATACACCCCTATCCTAGTTTCCACCATAATTGTTAAGCTTTAAAATTATTTGCAAAGGTTTTGGTTAAGGAAGTATAAGGATATACACCCCTCAATTTCAAACCCTAGCTAGCTTACTTGCCTTGGGGAATAAGATGATTTATACCCCCAAGGATATAGTAGCCCTAAATATTTCTCTAAGACCCCATTAAACCATAAATAAAGACACTAATCATTGCATCAGAGATATAGATGATTGTGTTGGTAAACGTGAAATTTCAAGATTTTGGTTTTCTCTCACTTGAGGTTTGTTCCCCTAGCCTTAAGCTACCTTGCCTCATTGAGGTGTCCTGTTTCAACCACAATTTCTTGCTGCTGTATTAAAACTAACTTACATCCACTAGGGCTGCACCAACCCTAGATAACTAACCCTAGACTAGCCATAAAAATCTGCCCTAACCTCCTACTAACCTAGGTGCACTTATTGAGCTAACTAGGAACTGATTTGATTGGATAAGTTTTCTGTTATAGACATTAGTTTGCTACAGCCATAAGGCTGGTACATTTAATGCAGAAACCATGAACATAACTTCACTCATAACTTACCTTTCTACCATCAATATTTTCTAAAATTTTGCAACTTTATTCTACTTGTTTAAATACAATTTTTGGGTTGATTCTTTTTGGATTTTGGTGGCTAGATTCACTGCTGTCACAACAAGTCTACTACAGCCATAAGGCTGCAAAGTACTTCTGCATACATCTTTTATGACAACCATAACTCATTGCTAAAGTCTCATGCTATAGATCGTGAAATTCTCTAGTGTTTATCTACTTTTTTTCAAGCACATTTCATTGGACCTTTAGCAACTTGTTAGCACCTCTAATATACGCTTGTTCCTCAAGAAAAACCCCTAATATACGCTTGTTCCACTATGATTGGTAAAGGTTTGGAGGGGTAATCTCTGCTTCTCTTCCAGACGGAACCTCATGTTTAGCCCTAGTGTTATAGGGGGTTCCTGACTATGCATATACGAGAATTGGATTTGTGTCTCTCTTTAGTAGTCTACAATTGTATTGTAGTAGTCTTGGATGATTTACTCACTTTCCTAGTTCAAAGACCCTAACCTTAAGTTATTGTTGGTTTGTATAAAGAAAAAGTCTAAATAGTTTTATTAATGTGTTGGTTGATTCTTTATGGTTGTTTTTACTCAAGGGTAAACAGAGGTGAAACTTGTGATGTGATGACCTGACTCCAAAATCATGCAGAAATGAATGAAATGCAAAAAAAAAAAATCAATGAATCTTATCTACAGGATGGAGAAGATGTTTCTTTTCTTCCTAGTACAATAAAACACTCAATGCAACACTTAGTGAAACTTTTCTTCTCTTTAAATGAATAATATGAACATTTGCTAAATTATCTGATTGATATCCTTAAAATTTCAAAACTAATAAAAAAAAAGTTCCTTTAAGAGACATACCAAAGCTCTACATAATGAAGATTTTAATTAAAAAAAATTCTTTGTTTGGTTCTATATGCAATGAAATCAATTCAAATGAAAAAAATTTCTACTCCTTTTCTTCCAATTAGAATGAAATAGACCAATGCTAACATAAAAGAACACGAAGAAAAAGAGATCCAAACAAGATGTACTCAAAGGTTTAAAGAGAACTAAAAGCATTCAAGTGTAAGAATACACTTAACACTTTCTCAATCAAGTACTCATTATTGTATAGAAAGAGAAGGAAATAACTCTTTGAAAACCTTTGAAAACAAAGATAAAACATCACTTAAAACTTGCAAGAAACCCCCAAAAATGAGAATTTACTCAATGGATTAGGAATTTTCCAAAAAGGAGAATTCAAGTACAAGGCTTGATTCACTTTGTATTATCCTTAAGTTAATGAAAGATACTTTCAAAATGGACAAGTAAAGGGTTTGAAATATTTTTGAAGGTAAATGACAGGAGTATGATGATGTACAAACAACAAAAATTGAGACTACTGACAATCAAAACTATAAACAAGGATTAGATCAACTTTGAAAATTTGATGACCTTTTCATAACTTAATCTGAAAGAACACTTTAAAAGACAAAAAGGAGTGATAAATACAATCTAACAATGTCCTAACCAATCATACAAGACCTTGACACAAAATTTTGAGTCAAAAAACCTGAGAAACAGAGTTAAAAAAGGCCTAAAAATGACCCTGGAAGGAGACTAATGCCCCCAAGAAGACCAACATGGAGTGTTACTATAGGGTGTAACCCTCCCCAAAATATTGTCAGGGAGCATTACTAACGCTCTGTAAACCACTAGAGGGGAGTGTTAGTCTCTGAAAATGATTCAAATAGCCCGAGGCTCAACCTAGATTCAACAGGGAACAAGCTATAAACTCTGTAAGCTTCTTAATGAAGACCAAAAGCAAAGAAAATTTCAAAAATCAAGCATTCATAAAGAATACACAAAATAAAAGGGATAAAAACCTAGGAAATAATCATTCCCCAGTGGATTCACCATTTTTCTATTGTGAGAAATTTCACCCTGCAGACAGGTTGAACTCCCTTGGACCTGGTTCTCTTTGATCCAGGATAGAAGAGAACAAGTGGACACTAGCGTCCCTCTTCCCTATATATTCTATATTTTCATGCATGAAGTTTGAGGAGAAAGAGAAAGAGAGAGATATATCTAACTTTCTTGTCATAGGTTGTCCTCACTCCTCTGGTGTCAAACCTAATCCAAACTTTGAGCATAGAAGAAAACTCTTGCAATCTCTCTGCAAAAAGTAAGACAACCCTTCACTTCTACTATATAATGTTAGATAAAAACCGATCTATCTAAGTTAAACTAGAACAAACATTCATGCATTAAATTGAATAAAATAGGAATCATGAAATAGTCCAAGTTATATTAATCATGAGAAACAATGGAAACACTTACAACCGTATTATCGTTGTGCTAACGTTCCTCCAAGCTTCTCCTTTCCAGCCCCTTTTTTCATAACCAGATAATAATTATGATGCTTATGAACTATTTATGAACTCCCTTTCACCCTTGAGTGGCCTCATTATATAGGATTTGGAGGCTTAACCACCATGGAGAATATCACTGATTAGATCGACTGAAATGGGATCTCCAAGATTTTTAGGGAGAAAATAACTCTCAAGGATTTTAGGGAAAATATATCTCTCAAGGATTTTGAGGAAATATCTCTCAAGATCCATAAAATTAGGATATTGGTTTGAAAAAATATCTCAACCATTCATGAGACTCTCAACTTCTCCTTCAAATTAGGAAACTAGATGTGAGGTGGATTCTCGCACTAAATTAATTTCCTTTTTTCAATGAAAATGAATAATACATGTGCACATAGTATTTTTACCTTCATATGATAAATTCCCCCCCCCCAACATGTCTAGGGATTATGACAAACAATCCCTCACTTAATTGTGAAAAATAGGTGTGTAACACCAACCATATACTTCAATCACATACCAAAACCATGTTCCATGTACCAAAGATTCAACCATGTACTAAACCATGTACCATAACAACCTTGCACCAAGACATTGAGATGTGCCTCAACCATATACCATATCACTCATGATATGTTTCAATAATTCAATACACCATATATCATAAGATATCATCAATGAAGTGTCTTAACAAAGTACCAAAATATGTGCCTCATACATATGTTATAACAACCAAGATCATATACTAAATATGTTCCTCCCACATATGCCAGCATCACTAATGTATTCCTTAAGCATGTTATGACATCACCATGACATATACCAAACCCGATATCAAAATAGACAAAATGTACTTCTAAAAATGTATCATATCATCACCAAGGTGTACCATATCATGTACCATCATCATCAATACATGCCTCAAGCATGTACCTCAAACATGTATCATAACATCATCAAGAAGTGCCTCAAACATGCATACATATCCCTAAGAAATGTACCTCTCAAGCATGTGGCAATGTCTCAATAACATACCAATGACATGCCGCAAGCGTGTGCCATAATATCACCGAGATATAATCTCATAACAAGCATATAAACATACCTTTGATTCTATAACTAACATGGTGCTTCAAATCACAAACAAATAGACCAACCTGGGAATCAAGGACCTGGCACAAGCATCTCTCACCAAAACTGTCTTAGCCTTGCAGGACTAAGACTAGTGTCATGCAGGGCCTCACATTACAAGAACTAAGCAACCCATGGGAGTGCCTCATGGGATGCTAGTAGTCTGACCTGTGGGGGTCAGCCAAATTATGAAGAAACCCTCGCACACCTACAATCCAGAAACTTTCACACTCTTAACTCTTCCGCTGCCTCAGATTCATCATCTCATATTCACATAATAGATACAAGTTTACTCACATAGAATATATTCAATGATTTGTGTGTGTATTATAACTATGAGAGACACCTTGAGGTGTATTTATACTTTTTCTAAGTAACTTCTCTCCTTAACTTTAGGGCTTCTTTTTACAACCACTTTACCCTTTAATTAATGACTTATAATTGTTTAGAGGCTTCTTAACCATTCTTCAAGGCTTCCAACTTAATGAGGGCATGCCTCTTCAAATTTTAGGAACCACATTATGTACCACCTACAATTAGAAATGACACAACAAGGACTATCCATCTATGAGTGTGTTACATGCATTTACACTATCCTTCATGTAGTTATTCCTCAAACAACTTTGAGCTTCATGACCACACCTATGGGGCTTATTGTAGACTTCTTCAAGTGCACCCATCACATATTTTGACATCAATGATAACCACTCATGTTGACATCAATGACAACTGACTTTCCAACATGGTTAAGTACTATCCCATCAAGAAAAATACTCTTTGATCAAGGCTAGTGCTTTGCGATTGGTTGAAGACCTATACATGGAGAACTAACAAGTAGTTTGAGGCATCTCACAATGAGCACGTGTGAATGAAGGGATATTCAATCAATAATGCATACATGTTCCATGTTAACAATGGGGCTCACTTTTCAAAAACATAACAAAATGAAGTTAGGGGCATAGGCCTACCATAAAGGAGCAATTTGAAACCTTTCATTCCCTTAATCCTTGAACTTTCCCCTAAGAAAGTGAGTATAAAGGAAGTCATTTGAACGTTAAAAATTTGAAATACATGAGAATTCCTTTGTTTTTCTACCAACAATGTGGGATAACGGGCACTCATATCTCCCCCCTTGTTCGAGAAAAATGGGCTCCCATGAGAATGACTCCTTATTTCACATCATTACCATACACAACAAACTGACATGATAGAGTAAAGAGAAGCTAGGTAAAATGTAAGCTATCAATTCCTTCAATGATTACAAAGGCTATTGATTAAGCACATTGCAATATTTTTCTTCAATTTCATGGGACTCAAAAACCTTTCTTTTACCATTCTGGTCCATACTAGTGATATTTTTCGTGTCCTATATGAAAATGAGATGGTCATTGTCTTGAGAGTTCTCTACCAAGATTGATCTTTTAACGTGATTGTAGTTAATATCAACACAACACTCTATATGTCTAATTTGCAGAGATCTCCCTATCTCATCAATATAATGCTTTCCACATAAGTAGGGAATGGTATAAACACCCTTTTGATGTTTTATATCAATGGTATCTTTAGCATAATCCAACATGTTCTTTAGAATGTTAGGAGGGGTGAAGGTCACTTTGATGTTAATTTTCTTAATAAGTATTGTAATTTTGTTTGTGGTTCCTTTGATATCAAGAAATGTGATAATATTTCCTTCTTCAAGTTCAAAAATATTGTGGTGTCCCTGACTATATTTTAAGAAAAAGTTTTTGAATTGATATTCCTTATAGCCATTGTTTTTGGAAACTTTGGCCAAGTGTCTCAATTCTTGATCTATGTGATCACTATCTAAAACTCTGATAGCTTGAGCCACCAGTGTGTTGATGACACCAAGCTTTTGAATGGGGTGGAGATGAGAATTAGCATGAAGATACATGTTTATATGAGTTTTGTTTTGGTATACTTGATGGGAAATCGGACCACCATTTCTCTTAGAGATCATACGGATATCAACAAATGGGATTCTATTATTTTCTTCTATTTCCATTATGAATTCTATGCTCTTAGCTTGATTGTTTAAATGTCAGATCTTTAAACTTGTCAAAGCTTTATTTTCCATGTGGCCAAATTATGTATGTGTTAGCTACAAATATTTTCATTAGTTGAGGATTGAGAGAAAAGGAATTAGTAGATTTATTTTTAAGCTATTTCATGTACAAATCAACGACCGTCAATAAAAATTTGGATCTTGTCGCGATGCCTTCGATTTGTTCATAAATATTTCCATGAAACCTAAAATTCTTTGATTTCAGGAAAACTTTAATAAGATTTGCAAATTCCTCTTCTGTGATATCCTTGATTATCGTGATAGCATCATCTAGTACGAGAGTTTAGGTAGATAGTGAGACTACATTGAAGTTGACCGGAGGATTTTGTTCTTCGACCTTTATATTTCTTATTTCTTTGATCACATGAGTGGAGTCTTTGACAAAGGAGTGTGTTTTCCCAACCATAATCATGATTTTCTTTGCAAGGTATTTCACTAATTTGTTTGTGGGGGAGCAATAGTATTTACTATGGGTATGAGTGGATAATTTTCTTTGTGAATTTTAGGTAACTAATAGCTTGGCGAAACCACATAGTATTTTGGAGTCATCCTAGCCTTAACTTCCTCATAGAGAGAATTCTTGATGGGTATTGTCACCTCTTTCATGATTTTATTGTGGAGTCTATATTGAGTTTTCTATAGTTTTTGTTGATGACTTAGGGATTAAAGATGAATTGTTTTCTATTTGTACATTGGAGTAAAGTTAATCACACATATACATAAATGGATGGAAAATCAAGTATCATTTAAATGATATATAGAAAGACATATATAATACTTTTCATCTCCTTAAACGTTTGTGTGATGGTTCTTCCTCATAGCAGGGGTCTTGCTACAATCATCGTGCATATTTAAGCATTAAATTAAATATAGGAATGATGAATTTTTGGCCCCTTGACACACCTCAAAGAATCCAGTTCATTACATTTTTTATCCTTATTGTTGTGGCAACCTTTGTTATCATTCCATTGATTTGGTTCTACCTATAAATGGAGGACCATGAATTATTGCGGTGGCATTGACTCTAGGATCCAAAACTAATGGTAAAGGAGAGAACAACTTGTTATTTTACATCATTTACCAGACACAAGACACTGACATGACATAGTAAATAGAAGTTAACTAAAATCTATGTTATCGATTTCTTTAATGATTACAAATACCACTAGTTAAGAACATTACCAAAAAAAAATTGTGAGCATGTGCTAAGTGATGGTGCTTGTAAACATGAAGCTTCCTCCATTCACTATTGTAGTTTTCAATAATGGTATTGGTGATGGAATGTTTTTTTAGGGTGGAGAGGTTCTTAATAGGGTTAAGCATGACATTGTCAAGGGGGGCCTTGTCCTAATAGATCAAGTGTGATCACATAGAATATATTCAATAACTTGTGTGTGTATTATACTTATGAGAGACTCCTTGAGGTGTATTTATAATTTTTCTAAGTAACTTCTCTCCTTAACTTCAGGGCTTCTTGTTACAACCACTTTACCCTTTAATTAATGACTTATAATTGTTTAGGGGGTTCTTAACCATTCTTTGAGGCTTCCAACTTAATGAGGGCATATATGTTGGCATTATTTATTTTGTGTTGTCATTGATGGAAACATGAATCAGTCATGAACAAAGTTATACAACATGAATCGATCATGAATAAAGTTATACAATTTGCATTAGTGCCAGGATGGCCAATAAGGTATGTTCATATGTAATGAAGGGTCATTGATGGAAAGAGAATGTAACATTGCAGCAAGGCTTAAGTTCAGGAGAAAAAAACGTATGGTAAATATCATCGATGTAATATTTGATCACTGTCAAGGATCGATGATCTTTGTTACAGGTACATTTTCCAAAGATCAGAAAAGATGGTTCTTTTGAAGTCATGCAGGAGATCAGGTTTCATAAAGAGAATTTTTATAGGTGGAAACCTTTATAAAAATCAAGCAGCTGGAGTCGTTCATCCAAATTTCAGATGTAAATCTGATCGTTGGATCACAGAGGAAACCTGTGTAAAGAAGGAGAGAATCGTGGTCGTGTGATTGAAGATTCAGAAGTGAATTAAATTGTTAGATCGTATAGGAGGAATAATGGTCAAATTCAGAGCTGACTACTTCAGATAAAATGACCTGAAGGAAAAATATTTTAGCCAAAGATGAAGTCTCGAAGTAGGCATGAGTCATCCAATATCAGAAAAAATTCGGGAGTAATTGTTAGGAGGAAATATTGTCGTTTAATTATGTTGTAGTACTTTCCCGAACATTTAATTTGTCAATCTAAGGTTCATAGGCTTATGAATCACATGCACTATATATGCAGGATTGAAGTAGAAGTAATCTAATCTAAATTGCTGAAATGAAATTAATCTAGGAAAGCATTGAAAGAATAACTAGGAAAGAAGGAAATTAATATAAGAAATAAATACAACATGTGAAGAGTTGAATGACAAAAGACATATGTGAGCTCACACAATAATTGTATCTCAAATTACATTACAAGAATCAAATGACAAATCATGAAAGAATACATATCAAAGCTAAGAATCCCCTTCTAAGACTTCAAGCTAATCTAAGCCTAATCTATTATCTCTAACCCCTCCAAAATCAAGAGAGAACACTCTCTTTTATACATGAGAGTCTTGAAGATAAGATAAGAGTCTCATAATTACAGATCCACTATTCTCTCAACCACTTTCCTATTATTACAAGATATGATCCCTTCAAATCCTCCACACATCTCTCACAAATCTTGGAAAAGATATGCCATCAAAATATCCATGATCTTCTCCTTTGAATATGCTTGAATGATTGTCCCAAATATTCTTCAAATCTTCAAAGCTTGAAGATGAAATTCGAATTTGAGGCTAGGTGGTAATATTTGACTTTGTTGAAATATTCAAATATACCTATACACATCATAAAACTCATCCAACCTTGAGATATAATGAAAATATATTAATTTCTAATATTTAATCACAAATTCACTTATAATAGTAAAATGAATAAAGTGGAAAATAATAATGTGAAACCCAAATGTAATTATGGAAATGGTATGATAAAGGGTTTATTAGGACTATGAAATGTAAGGAATGGTGAAGGGAAAAAAGGATATAAATGTGACATTTCTGAGTCCTAATAGTAATATTGACCGTCCAATCAAAATAAAGTGGAAGGATAGGATAAGCAAGGAAAAGGCATCAAGTTCCTGATTAAAATAGTCAGATAGCATCAGGAAAGATCTCAGTCATTGGATTAAAGTTGAGTAGAACTGGTCAACTCTGGCGCTTACCACTCTAGAGAAAAGGAGTCTAGAACATGAAAGATTACCCAAAGGATGAAGCCCTAAAGTCATGACAAATGTTGATCTAGAGTGAAATATTATAGTCTTCAGATCAGAGTTGCGTAGCAGCAGCCAAATCCACTGTTGATCACTCCGAAAAAAAGAAGCCAAGAATTGGTAAGATTACCTGAAGGCCGAAGTCATGTCAATCGTTGATCTATATTAAAACATAAGATTTGTTAGATCACAAGGAGACTATCAACTTCGACACTGACCACTTCGGTAGAAAAGAGTTTAGAACATGTAAGTTCACCCGAAGGCCAGAGTTCCAAAGTCATGAAGTAAGACACGTGGTACACACAATAATAACCCACGTCGACAAGGACACATGGCACATTTTGATGGTGACAAGTTTCAAGGTCTAGTTGGCACTTTAGATATACAAAATTCATAAATCTAGGTGACACATGGCAGCCACTCAGCCAATTCCACGTCAACAGTGATGTCAACAAGCTACGTCACTCTGGGAGTAAGTCCTTCAGGGATATCTAGTTTATAGTACCAGCAAATGCCCAAAGTGTCAAAGGCCAAAGTTAATGATGGTTTTTTATCTAAGATCTTCCAAGTTCTCTCGACCATTGATCAAGTACATTGGAAGGATAGAGTAAGCGTAAATCATGAGGTAACGCTAATCGTTGATCTAATTCGAGAGCATTCTCAACCATTGATCAAGTACAATGGAAGGATAGAGTAAGCATAAATCACGAAGTAATGCTAATTGTTGATCTAATTCGAGAGCATTCTCAACCGTTGATAAAGTACAATGGAAGGATAGAGTAAGCATAAATCATGAAGTAACGCTAACCATTGATCTACTTCGAGAGCGTTCTCAACCATTGATCAAGCATAGTGGAAGGATAGTGTAAGCAAAGGTGTTAACCGACAACAAGCGGTCACCATTGCTTTATAACTTATTTGGTAGGTTATTACTCAATAGGAATTGAACTACTTCATAGCTATAGTAACCAGAAGTCCCGAAGTACCGAAGCTCTGAAATAAGATCTGGACCGTTGAATTTTATGGACACACGTAAACTCAAAATTAATAGAGTATACACACTTTGGTGAAATTTAGTCTGGAAGAATTGGAAGTTTAAAAAAATAACAAACTCCTGAAGCCGCAAAGTACTAGAGGAAACAACAACCATCCATCTCACGATTGAATCCCAACCATTAGATAAAGATAAAATGTTTTTGAGAAATTAGTCTTTTAAAAGAATGATTAGACCATTGATATGCAATTGTGATCAACGATGACGATTAAAACCATGAATTGAACGTATTCGCATTTGTTCCCACCTTTGCTTCCGCTTAAACTGAGCTCAGTAGTCTTTCCCACAGGTTAAGAAGTCGTCTTTCTACGAGCTTATCTAAGGTATTCCTCGCTCAACTTATTATGTTCAAGCGAGCCATTCTTTCATTTACTCTTGGGTGTGGGGGTTTTGGTCGAGCGTTAAAACCCTTGCTATAGGCTAAATAGATTATACGGGCTTATATACTCGTATTAATCCATATACTTAGTACGTATAAAAGGTCTACCTACCCACCTTGCTCGAGATATAACACTCTGGAAGATATCACTTTGGAGATTAAAAAAATTGGTGAAGAGAAGAAAAGTTCCATAGTACCGAAGAGGGGGGCTAAAAAGAAAAAAGGTGAAGAATTTTGAAGCACGAAACATTGGTATCATGATAGAGGAATAAGGGTGAAAGATGAGGCAATGCTTAAATTAATAAGCTCGTGGTTCTGCACATAAGGTCATATGAAAAACATGGTTTGAAGGAAGTTCCTCTGGAGAACTCGATTTCTACAACATTTGCAGTGACAGGTTTTTAGCCAAAACAGAATAAATGCAAAACAAGGGATTTAAGGTCTTTAAATCAAACTATTATTGATAATAATAATAATAGAAATTGTTATTCTTAATTCAAATGAAGAGGTGCAATGGTTCAAACAAAGGGACATAATTCTTCAAACTCATACCTATTGGAAGACTATATAAACAAAGAAGTATGGTGAACAAAAGGAGTAGTTGAATTTGTTGAAGTATATATATTTATATAAATGGATTGAATGAAGGTTCATTCTATCAGGTTGGTGCCTGTGTACAAGATGGGTCTTGTATGTGGATTGGATTCCTTAGATCTCAATTGGATCTGAGATCAACAAGCTGAACAACTCCCAAAGAAGGATAAACCAGATGATCCACTTGCAGCAGTCTAGATAAGAAGTATACAAAAAAACTTAGGTTGTCTAGGAGAGCATTAAAAAGATATTTGATAAAAGAACTAAAGAACATGACTTTGATCTAGGTGATCTGGTTCTGAGGTGGGATGCTCGAAATGAATATAAAGGGAAGCATGGAAAATTTGAAAGTTTATGGAAGGGAACTTACATGATTCAAGCATTCATAGGAAATAATTCTTTTCTGCTCAACCACAACCATGGGACCAATCTTCCAGGAGGACCTGTGAATGGCAGAATGCTGAAGCACTATTCACCTCCTCAGTAGAGGCTTTCAGTCTCACCTCTCCATTGTACAAATCATTTCATTTTTATTACAAGTTTTTGAATGAATAGCTTTGATCAGATGGTTGAAGCCCGTAGAGAAGGCCCTGAGCCACTAAACATTGTTGTCAAAATTTTCAAAAATAAAACAAATCAAACAACAAAAGAAACTGTGGAAAACTTTTAGGGACATTAGGAAGCAGGATTCTTATCACTTCACAAGGAGAGTACCATCCCCAGGTGGAGCCGCTGTTATAACCCTATAATTTATAGGATCAACTGGTGACTGAAATGTCATGTTTTCACTGTGTTTGGTTGCCAAATAATTTTCCATTATGTAAATGATTTGAGAAAGAAATGAAAGAAAAAGAAAAAAGAAAAGAAAAGAAAGAAAAGAAAGAAAAAGAATAAAAGAGGGCATAAAAGAAATTGAATAAATCCCCATGCAATAACAATGACTTGGCCCATACAGTTTAAGCATGACTAAGTTATTTTAAATTGATGTTGATAGGATTAGTGAATAAACTTGGCTAAACTGTTTAATCTTAGCCAAGCTGATTAGTTTAGCTAGTGAATAAATTTGACCAAACTGCCTAATCTTGGTCAAATAACCCTAGGATAGAGTAATTTCTTAGTCCAATAGTTTAATATGGGCTAAATGTCATAGGTAAGTAGGTTATAACATAGGTTAGTGGACTTTATTTCAATAAAGTATGCATGATGGTCGATGTTGAAACATACCTTTGATGTTTGAAATGTGAATTTCTAACCCCCATGGTGATACAAAGTAGGGGAAAGCTGGTAAATCCACATAAAGAACTTGTCCTAAGTTTTTGGAACAAATATAATTTTGCGCTGACAAGTTAAAGAAGGCACATAGATGAATGGCTGAGATGATGGCGCTCAGATCTATGGTCAATAAGATTTTTCGGACCCACCAGACAGTTCTACCTTTAACGGTGG
>JASDQU010011019.1:7081-22904 GCA_032191745.1 Picea mariana
AAGTGTCGCTATCTCAATCAAGCTTCCCTAGCAGGAAACTAATAGTCCTCATCACATGTCTTGGGGAGCGTGAACCAACACCATCCTCCCAGAACTTCAGGTTTCGGAGGATACACGGTGGGAAATGCCTCCACCCCTCCTAATCAGATATAGGGTCCACCCCTATGATGGCCCACCCTACAATGGAGGATACACGGTGGGAAATGCCTCCACCCCTCCTAACAGAACCAAGGTCAACACCCTACAATGAAATTTACAGTGCACCGGGGGGCTGCAGAGGTTTTGGGCTCGGAGGGCTAGGACATCCATTGATGTCCTAGGGCTAGGCGCTACTAGTCGGCAGGGAGGTTGGTTTTGGGGTGTCCTAAGGAGCAGCATCAGGTTCAAGCTAAGGAATCAAGCGACAACATCAGCTTTAGGTAAGAGTTATGAATCTTTTGAATTAAATTATTAGTAAATTTTATTTATTGAAATATTAGATTGAATGTGCTAGATTAAGTAATTTGTAAATTTTACAGTAGCGTTGAAAATTAATGGTTTCTTAAATTAATGTAGAGCCATTACAATAGTGGACATGGTTGGTTTGACCATTGACAAAGGACTTTCCAATATTGGAAGGGGAATTAAGGCATCCTTCAATTCTTTGATCCTTTCTTTTATCTTGGCATTTTCGACCTCCAACCCATCAATGTAATGTTCAAGAGAATCACTAGTTGCTTTTTGAATTTTAGATATTTGGGACGACCGCATGTATTTCAGGTCGACCTCTTTCCTTTTTTATTTTTTTGATCACCTCTTTGCACAATCAATTTTTTGGACTCCTTATCAAAAATACCACTTTGAAAAGTGAAGGATTCCTCTTCACTAAAAATCTCATTTCCAACAACTTCCAATAAAACATTTTGTTGAGTTACAATTTATGGTTGTTTTATCATGGGAAATATTTTCTCAATATTTGCCTCCAGCTCCACGTCATCCAGAGAGAAGCTTTGGATGACATTTCTATGAGGTTTTTCTCTTCTTCTTGTATCAATTTTTCTCTTTTATTTCTTACAATAATATTATGCAAATTATCAATTTTCCTAGAGGGGGGATTCTTCTCTCCTCCACCGCTTGAACTATTGTTGGAAATATTTCTAATTGGGTGAGTCATTGGAGCATTGCTCCAGGATGTGGTAGTTTTGGGAGTAACAACTAGAGACTGGACGCTCCTTTCACTGGGATCCTTTCCTTTTTGCTTATAAAAACGTTAGTACTGAGTACTGTTCCTAAGTCACCAGCATTGTGTACATGAATGCTTTGGGTGTTATTTTCTACTCCATTCAATATAGTTTGAATAAATGAGTTGTTGAATCCTACTGAAAACATATGTTCCAAAAATATTTTGTTAGGATCAAATCCATTTATTTTTTCAACATACTTTAGATTTACATTGTTGAAGTGATTCATAAACTCACCGATTTTAATTATGTTTCTGAATATGAAATATCCAATCTTCCATGGCAAGGGGATGAATTGATTTTTTCCTTTTTTCATAGACAAAATGCAGCCATAAATTGTATTTCCTTGCCACCTCTGTAATGAATAACTTATCAGATACATGATACAGGAGAAAAGAAGGATTTTATTTGGAACAAAATATCCTTATGACACTGTTATTCTCCATTTGTTCTATCATTCCTCTTTTCTCTAGAAATTTGTTATCCTGGTTAGATATCCTTGAATTATTCTCTTCCAATAACAACCTCTTGAAGACTGAAACAAAATCATTATAGACTTCATAAAAATATAAAGGGGTCTCATGTATCCATAATTCTTGATACCAGAAGGTAACCAGATCTATTTCACAATTCACCCTCTTACTTATGGTCAATTTTGGGAATTGACAACAATAAACAATAGAGAATATCAAATATGATGCCATAAATAATATTTTATCCTTTTTGTAGTGCGTTAACTGGGATGCAAGATTCTCCAAACATTCAGGCAAGAGGTCAAGGCCATTGTTATGTCTCTTCAAGAAATATTTGTAGTCTTCTCCTTTGAAGGTAAGTGTTGGATCTGGGAGCTTCAACATCCTACGAAATACTTGTGGTGAAAGGGAAACCGAAGAATGAACTTGGAGTTGTATAATCCTTTGGCTTAGCACATACTTCTCCATGCACCATGAAACAAGCATTCAAACACCTGAGGAACACATCGTGCGTGAGAAATTTCGAATGCCCATATGATGTCTTTCTATGCAGAAGGAGAGGAGTAATATGAATATGTTCTGGACCATTGAAAGTTTTCGTCTTGATGACCAAAACTATTTAGAGTATCACCAAAAAAATGTTGTCTAGTTGTTGCTGCCATAGGTTGACGAGAGTATTATTCTAGATGGATAGTAACTTGAAATGAATTTTTAGGAGAGCTCACAATAATATAACCTTTGGAAAATAGTGCTTTAATGCAATTTAATGATGAATCTCCTCAATCCCTTCGATATTAATGAACATATTTTTGGATCCTGCATGATCAATTATTATCATTAAACCATACTTAATGCATATTGGGAAAAGAACGAAGATGACGGGGATGGACTCGAACAATTTTGAATATGGAGTGTGACATCCCCAAAAATAAAATATTTTTGAAATTTAAATTTGCTGGAAATTTATTCCGTTTTTAGTAAATTCGAATTTGGAAATTTTTTTCCATTTATGGAAATTTTGAATTTCGAATTTGATATTTGTAATTAATTATTATGACTGTTGGGTAGATATCTGATTTGAATCAACTAAATATTTGACTATGACACTTGTATAAAAACAAAATATTTATGTTGATTGCAGGAGGACAAATGGGACAACCATGTTAAAATCAATTGACCATGACTCCATGAGTGGGGAACATGTTGGAACTACCTCTAGGATGATTAATTACAAGTGGAAAACCAGTGGTTTGGCCATTGGCAGCCCCTGAAAATTAGGGATTTAGAAAGCTGGGAAAATTCGCAAGGGAGGGGAAAGACCTAGGCAAATTGATTAAATAGCATATGTGAGGAGGCAAGACGCTGCCAAGTATGCTAGGAAAGGACTATGGAATTTCTTGCTGTTATGAACACTACTGTTGGAGTGTGAGGCAAGAGGAAACTACTAGAATTACAGGACATTGCTGAGGAGAAGTTTTATTGTCCAAGTTCACCCTCATGGATTCATGGTCAGGCTAGGGGGTGAATCGAGCAAGTGATTTTGGCTGCCCTATTCTACGGTTGGGAGGAATGTGGATGTTCCGTTTGTTTGCCAATGAGTTTATTCAGATATGTCCTCTTAACCCTCCTCTATTTAAAATCATTAAATGGATGGTGTAATGCATCTGTTAATCATGAATTGAGTAATATTATGGATGAAAGATCAAAATCAAATGTGATTATCTCTGTTGCATTTTATTGCTGGGTAAATACTAAATTTTCCATCAATCTTCTAGATACGAGAATATGCATGGTTAAGTACTGAAGGAATAATTTCCTATGGGTTATTTTGATTGTTGTATTAGAGTAAAAGTGGCAGACGAATTCCCACAATTGAATGGTACTTATCATAGTGAACTAATTAAGAGTGCATTGTAAATGGAAATTTAATAAACATATATACATATAGACGTATGTTTATATTTTCCTGTTGGTTTTTACCTATACAGAAATACAATAAGTAAATGAAATCCCTTTTCCACACATATTAAACATTATGAGATCTGGGTATGCAAATGCTTGGGATGAATTTATGTATGAAAAGTAATCAAAGAATTGCAAAATTCTCTACAGAAAGACCTACATTAAACAGAGTATAAATAATTTCAATCAATCTGGTCTAATTATCCACATGTTAAAACATTGGAATAAATTGGAAATACCACCGTTTAACACAGGACCAATTTTGGAATGTAATGTGAAGGGCGCAAAGTCCCCAAATGAAAATGAAAACATTCTGGAACGCCTATGTGTGCATATGCTCGGGTAACATCCACGATGTTATAAAACAATAACAAAAATCACCTCTGTGTCTATAATAGTCCGATAAGTAATGAAATAAACAACATACTCAACTCGACTACAATTCGAGAAGTTATATTGATATCGACATACTGTTGACGGTCATAATTTAACCACTATGTATTACTCTACTTTCATTATACGACATGCAAAGAGAAGAGTCACGAATCTTGAATTAATTAAACATAAGCAAAAAGTTTGATCCTAGATTTAGGATAGGTATGAAACTACGTAGCCGATGGAATTATAAATAATGGTACATTATTATAATGATCATTTCCTTGCTAAACAAGAATCGAACTTCAAACTAGGTACATTACAGTTACATGCTGAGGAAAAGACTTCAACTTTTGCTTCATGGATGATTAAATCCCGAAGGGTTTGTGTTAATGAACCCGAGTACCTTTTCCCATGAAAAGGATGGCCGAAATTCCGAAGGTTTGGAGCCTTCTATCCTGCAAAGTAAACCAAAAATCGTTATTAGCATTTGGCTTAGGTAGAAAAGTAAATATAACTAAAATGTCGAGGCAGAATGTGTAATGTACCTCAAAATTTACATAAAAAAAAATCAAAATTAATTGGATACTTTGAGTTGATTCTGTGTCTCAAAACTTTCAGTCATTCGTCAACCATAATGTACAGCAGTCTTATTGCCTTTTACTCCTCTATCCTATTTTTTAACATATAGTCGCCTCTTCCTATTTCGGTATTGAATTATACATGAGCACAGGTACATAACTAAGGATACCTTGTTTCCTTGAAAACTTAGTACTATCCACCATTTTCATTTCAAAAACCCACTTTATGACATGGAGATATAACTACTTAGAAACATTATCATACTAGTGCGATGGTCGTAGATGTAAGGGACTTATAACACTCATTCTGATATACTAATACAAGGTCTACATGAAGAGGTTAACATTATTTAGAAATACTTTTAACCAGATACTGTTTGGGTATAAATCAGACACTAAATTGCACAAATGAAATAAAGTGCGCAGAGGCTAAACTTGGAAAGGTTATGGTTACAATCGTGTCACTACATAATTTACTGATAATTAACGACATTAGGTTGTCCACTTTGGATGGTTAATGCAGTGGTATTTAGGTTCAACATATAACTAGTATAGCAAGACAAAAAGTAACCCTAAGTAGGCCACCTGGTGTACCTTGCCATTAATACTCTGAGCAAACGATAGAGGTCGGAACCATGTTGCTTTAAAGGCCTGTCTGCAACATTTAAGGTGCCTTGAGATAAGTCTATTCAGTTCAGTACTCGTCTTGTGTGCCCAATGTAATATCGACAACTTACCATATGTTCACATGGCCTAGGTACATTTCCCTATTTCCATTACTCCATGCGAAAGGGTATTCCAACACTTTCACTTTCATTCCGGGCTTGGCTTGGTGAAGGTGAATGAAATGTTTCAGACCATTTTCCGTTTTCCTTTAGTATCATAGTCATGAGTTTGTGATTCGACCCTTGTTCCAGATGGGAGGGATCTTGGAAGGAACTTCTTGATGGGCATCCCTGTGCGTGGTAAGTTGCCTTTGACTATTCTTTTATTTATGCCTTCAGATCTTTCTGTCTCGTCAAGTCAAGTAGGTCTATGCGTATTCCTATTCCCTGGTCAGTTCCTTGGTAGCATTCTTGTTTTTACTTTGAGGTTACTATAGTAAAAGGGGTTGGTGGTAACCTAGTAAGGTTTAGGTTTTTCACAGTTTACCCCTTTATCTGTATTAGCCCTCCCTTCGAGGCCGAGCCTTTCTCCTCTTGTAGAAGAACTTATCACGGTGTCTGTTATAAATGTGCATCCGAGATATTCTATTTTTGATTGAACTTTTGTTATTGGGTCTGGCTTCCTCCATCGGTTAGTCTCCTAGTTGAAAGAGTGTTATGATCGGGTTTTTCCTTGCTTGGGTGCGTAACAGACCTTTCGACACAATGTTGATCTTGAATTTTTTTTTGTGTGTTTTAATTACTAGGTTCACTAGTGTTATTATACCGATTAGAGGTGACGTTCTAATGGTCGGAGGCATTTTAATCCCTTCCGTTATAATTTGAATTTTACACTGGTTTTATATTTTCCATTACTTTATAATCATTATACGCATATCATTCCCTGCAATGTTTCTTTGGATTAGATACTGGTATTCATCACTAATGATGGGCCCCTTTGATGTGCGAGGGTACCCATTAGGGAGACTCAATCTTGTCTTCCCCTTTTGGTCTGGGAGGAACATGGTTTTGGCATGATGGCGAAGGGTATGAAACCCTCCCTTATAGTTAAGTATTTCATTGGCCCCTTTCTAATTACGTTCTATTCCTTAAATTGATCATATTATTTCTGTCGGGTATATATTATTGTTTCACAGTACCTTGTGCAGGGTGCGATCATGCCGAAGCATGGAAACACCCTCTTCATTCCTTCAAGAGGTATTCGGGTTCCAAAATACAATACCCCTCCATCTAAGTTATTTTGAGTTTACTAGCACCGATGGTCAAGGCTATGTCCCATCCTTAAAAACTTTGAATAATTTTCGTTCCATGTTCTGTATTAATTGGTCAAGGGTACGCTCTAATTTGTATTAATATTTTGGTACTTAGAAAGCACTCCAAGCTTGTGCCTGGTTGGATTGTGATATCTAGACAACCATTCCCTTTAAGTAATATGATCATCATGTATTGAGTTATTTTATTGTGGGTATAAATGAAGTAACAGTTCTGTCACTTTCTATGTTTAACATCCTCCTCTATATTTCCGAAAACTGGTTTGTTATTACATAGTTGAATTATTTTCCTGAATTATTCTAGTTATTTCCAGAATTTATCTTATTATTGATTAAACAGTCATTCCTAATATGATACGGCTATGCATGATAGTATACCTAAACTAGCACAATAATAAGTGCGCCTAAGGGTTTGTCTTCCACCGGAATCGTGCGATTGCAATCATGACTTCCAGGTTTCATTTATGCTTGTGCACTTATTTCTGATATAGAATTTGTATTGGTAGGAGTTTTAATTTGAGTCCCAATCCACCCATTCATAGTTTGACTCATGAACCAGTTGCATGAAATGTTTCGTGGGAAATCCTGTGCCTGTGGGATTCCATCCAGATTTTGGGGTTTTTAATATATATCGGTTGGAATTAATACAGAAAAATATATTTGTCCGATTGAGATTATAATAGATCAAGACTTCCAGAATTCGTATTTGTTTCTTTTTCAAGTGATTACTTTACTCCTTTATACCAGATACCCTGTCTTGCCCTGATTAACATAAAACACCATGGATTCACTATGCAAATTACTACTTACCTTTTGTTCCTACTACAACTATTAATCACGCATTTTATTAGTTTAATCACCAGCAATAAATAACATTGTTCCTACAGCAGAAGTTTGTTGTTATACTGTAGGTGCATTGTTAATCAACAGAGTTATCACTAATTTATTACTACAACCATACGGATGTACACATACTCCAATTTTTGTAATGGGGTCTGTGGAGTTTGCTGAATTATTTTCCTATGCATATGTTTATATATCTATCTAGTTTTATGGATTCTGTTGTAGTCAGTTTACTCCAGCATCATTGTACCGCTTATACAGAACGCTCATTATATAATGTATATCGGTTCATAATATACTTGTACAGGTCTATATGCATATTGAACACAATCTCAGTGATATAGGGTGTATTTACTTTGAATTTGAACTTGTATCTTCACTAGAGGAGACTCACTGTATACTATAATCATCTATAGGAAATATAACTCGTCATAGATATTGGTACGCCTAGTTTCAATCACAATATACAAACAATTTAATTTTCTTTCTGCTCAATGGGATTAATTAAGAAACTAGATGCAGTCTGCAGTCCATACTATTATGAGAGAAGTAACTTTTTATAGAACTCGTCTTACTAGTTAATACATTCAATGAACTTAGTAATTACTCAGTATCACGCCTCAATAAAATAAGTCCATTTCTAGCTAACAACTAGGAAGTAATTGGTAGATCTTTCCCCTCCATAGCATTCGACTAGAAATTCATTCATAGAAGTAAACAATTTGCAGAACATGACATTTAAACAGGATAAGGTAGAGTAGCATATCTGAATTCAAATTTGCGGGAAGCCAAAGGGAAAAACCACGTTCCTCCCAACCGTAGAATATTGCAACCAATCTACTTGTCCTATTCACCCCCTAGCCTGACCATGAATCCATGAGGGTGAACTTGAAATCTCCTCTCCAGCAATGTCCTTCAATTCCAGTAGAATCCTCTTGCCTCACACTCACACAGTAGTGCTCATAACAACAAGAAAAAAAATCAATAGTCTCCTTTCCTAGCATACTTGGCAACATCGTACCTCCTCACACATGTTATTTATCAATTTGCCTAGGTCTTTTTCCCTCCCTTGGGAATTTTCACATCTTTCTAAATTCCTGATTTTCAGGGGATGCCAATGGCCAAATCACTAATTTTCCACTTGTAACAATCATCCCAGAGGTAGTTCCAACATGTTCCCCACTCATGGAGTCATGGTCAACTAAATTTAACATGGTTGTTCCATTTGTCCTCCTGCAAATCAATATAAAACATTTTTTTTCATACAAGTGTCATAGTCAAATAGTTAGTTGGGTCAAACCAGGTCTCTGCCCAACAGCCATAATAATTAATTACAATTATCAAATTCGAAATTCAGAATTTCCATAAATGGCAAAAATTTTCCAAATTCGAATTTACTAAAAACAGAATGAATTTTCAGCAAAATTAAATTTCAATTTTTTTTTTTTTTTTTGGGATCTCACATCCTTTCCCCCTTCAGTAAAACATGGTCCTCAGTGTTTGTTCCTTTCCTAGAATAGGATTGGATGAGATTTTCGCAAATCTCCCTCCAACTCCCAAGTGGCCTCCTCAGGACTAAATTGCTTCCATTGCACCTTTACCTGAGCAACGACTCTATTCTGAAGTGCTATTTCTCTCCGGTCCAGAATGCGTAGGGGTTCCACCTAGAACTTGCCTTCGAGTTCCACCTACACCAAGTTTCAATAAATCATATGAGTAGGGTCATGAATATAGTTTTTCAACAAAGAAATATGAAATACATTATGAATTCCCAGATTAGATGGGAGTGCAAGATGATATGCTACGGGTCCAATTCGAGCTAGTATCTCGAAGGGTCCACAAAACCTGGGTGCTAGCTTGGAACAGTTCCCTAACTTCAACGAGCTTCTTTGGTCTTTGACCTTCAAATAAACATGGTCTCCCACTTGAAATTCCAAGTGTCTTATGTTCTGATCTGCATAGCTCTACTGTCTATCCTGTGCTTCTTTCAAATTTTGTTGTACCTTCCTTACTGTGTTTTCCATTTCTTGGAGTATCTCTAGTCGCACCATGAGTCTGTTAGCTGAGTTATCGCAGCTAATTGGAGTCATACATTTTCTGCCATACAATATTTCGAAAGGGCTCAATTTAGCCGAAGTTTGGTATCCATTGTTATATGCAAATTCTACCAAGTGTAGATAGTCTTCCCACTTGTTTGGTTTTGTTCTTATGTACATGCAGAGCATATCCTCCACGATTTGGTTTGTCCTTTCGGTATGTGCATTTGTTTGTGGATGATAACTTGTACTAAAATTAAAGTTAGTATTTATCCCTGCAAACAATTCCTTCCAAAAGGCGGATATGAATTTTATGTCTCTATGTGAAATCACCATTTTAGGAATACCATGCAATCTAAAAATTTCTTTCATGAATATTTCAGCAATGCTTATAGCTTTAAAAGTAGACATTATAGGAATAAAATGTGCATACTTACTGAGTTTATTGATTACAACCATAATAGAATCATTATGTTTCTGAGTTTTAGGCAAACCTGTGATAAAATCTAGCGATATGGTCTCCCACTTCCATTCTGGTATTGGTAATGGCTATAATAGGCTGGCTGGATGTTGGTGTTTGGCATTAACCTGCTGACAATCTTGGCACCTAGCCAAGTATTCTGCTGTTTCACCCTTCATATTAGGCCAATAAAATAGTTTTCTAAGTGTTGTTATCATTTTCTGGTAACCTGGATGGACGGAATACAGTTTCTTATGCACTTCATCCAAGACTGTTAATTTTAACTCTGCAAAATCTGGTAAGTAAAGCCTGTTTTTAAATCGTAGTAGTCCCTTCTTGTCGATACTTAGATCCCGTTTATCTGAGTTTGCGGTACTATTCTGTAATTCCACCATTACCTTAGTGTAATTTCCGTCGTTAATACCTGTTGTCCTTATTTTTGTTCCAGATCACTTTTGGCCCTGCTGATATTTATCTCAAATAACCCATGGACTCTTCTGCTTAAAGCGTCTGCTACTTTATTTTCCTTACCCTTGATATGTATGACCTCGAAGTCGAATTCACTCAAGAAGGCTAGCCACCTTGCTTGTCTTGCATTAAGATCTGGTTGGTTAAACAGATATTTCACCCCGCTATTATCCGTTAATAGTAGGAATTTTCTGCCCATTATGTAGTGTTGCCACATTTTTAAGGCGTGTATTACTATTGCTAATTCTAATTCATGAGTGACATAATTTCTCTCGTGTTCCTTTAATTTTCGAGACTCATAAAAAATAACGTGTCCTTCCTGAGTTAGGACACCACCTAGTCCTTCTTTACTTGCATCCACACATACGGTGAAGTCTTTATCAGGGTCTGTTACCTTTAGTATGGGTGCAGTTGTCAATAATCCCTTCAGTTTGTTAAAACTGTCTTGGCACTTCTTTGACCAGTTGAACTTGGTTCCTTTCTTTTGTAAAGATGTGATAGGGTAGGCTATCTTGGAAAACCCTTCTATAAACCTGCAGTAATATCTGGTGATTCCCATGAACGAATGTATATCTGCCACATCCTTAGGCACCTGCCATTCCATAATGTCTTTTGTCTTTTCYGGGTTTACGACAATGCCTTCTGATGAAATCACATGTCCTAGATATTATATTTCTTTTTTATAGAAGTCACACTTGTCAAATTTGGCGTACAGTTTATGTTTCATCAATGTTTGCAGAACTATTCTTAAGTGTTCATCATGTTCCTCTTCCGTTTTTGAATAGAACAGAATATCGTCGATAAATACTACCACGAACCTGTCTAAGCACTGACTGAAAATACTATTCATCAGACACATAAACGTGGCTGGTGCGTTAGTGAGTCCAAAAGGTATGACTACGAATTTGTAGTGTCCATATCTTGTCTGAAAAGATGTTTTGCATATGTCCTCATCTTTTATCCTAACTTGATGATAACCAGATCGTAAATCCAACTTTGAAAAGATCTTGGCCCCACCTACTAGATCGAACAGATCATTTATTCTTGGTAAGGGGTATTTGTTCTTAATATTCATTTTGTTCAGTTTTCTATAATCGATACATAGTCCTAGAGTACCGTCTTTCTTTTTCACAAAGAGGACTGGTGCCCCCCATGGTGAGACACTTGGTCTGATATACTCTTTGTCCAACAATTCCTGTAACTATATTTTTAATTCTGTCAGTTCTGGTAGACTCATTTGGTAAGGTTCTTTTGAGATAGGGGCTGAACCTGGTAGTAGGTCTATGGAGAAGTTTATTTCCCTTCTAGGAGGTAATTCTAGTATCTCATCCACAAACATGTCTTTGAAATCACGTAGGACAACAAAGTCTTCTAATTTTGGTTTATCTTCTTTTTCTGGTAGATTTGTCACTTGGATGGCATAAACTTGACATCCCTTTCTCATATATTTCTAAAGTTGCATTGTTGAAACTTGTCTGACTGATACCAATTTTGGTATACCTTGGGCTATTCTAACAGTGCCAAAATCGTCCTTATAGCTAAGTATCTTTATATAGAAATCAAGTACTGTTTTGTGTTGTTCCAACCAATCCATCCCGATAATCATATTGTAAGATCCTAGTGGTAGGATGTTCAGATTGGTCCTTATATTTTGATCATCTAAGATGAACTCAAAATCCATAACAAAGTCAACTACTTTCCTTTTAGTACTAGTCGCTAATTGTACAAGCCATGGTTTTGCGTGCTTCAGTTTCTTAAGTTTGTTTGACTCTTCCACATTAGGTGTAATATAAATTAACGTAGCTCCAGGTCAATTAAAACAAAAATTTGAGTGTCATTGATTTTACCTTCGATTTCTACCACCGAGGACTGGTGGTCAGCTTTTCGACCATCTATGGCTGCATTTATCTGGTGTAGGCTTCTGCCCACATCTCCCACTATCGAGGCTTCCTGCAAATTATGAACAACAGTTCTATTTGTTGAACTCAAACGTGGACATTTCCTCCTTAGATGAGGCTCTCCACATTCCCAACAATTTAATGGCTCGTGGGAGCTGCCCCCCAACTTCTTCGTTCCCATGTTTACCAGTTTACCATTGCCTTGCATATTCGGATGATTGGAGTGAAAATCCTTTCTCAGAAATTTTTTTGCTGTATTCCGATAAGGAGTTGGTTTGTACCCCTTCTTCCGCTAGTTCATTCGATCTTGTTTCTTATCCTTTGAGGCTTTGGGAAACTCTACCCGCTATTTATACTGGTTGTAGCACATTCATGCTTTCTTGAATACTTTGCTCAAGGATTTGAGGTTTTCGAACTCAATTCTATCCTCGTAGGACTGTGGTAGATAGCTTAGAAATCGCTGAATTTTTACTTTATCCTCCCAGATGTACAGTACAAACCTTAGTAGTTCCATAAATTTATTTACAAGGTCCTCCATTGTCATTTTTCCAAGTCGTAACTTGTAAAATTATTTTTTCTTCCTTTCATAGTAACTTTCTAAAAGGTATTGTTTCTTGAAATAATTTTTAAAGTCAGACCATTCCAATTGTTTCTCCTTTACGCCCTTGGCCAATTTCAACTCCTACCACCAAATGTTGGCCTTCCCTTTCAGATTGTAGATGGCCATTATGACCTTCATGTTGCTGGAATAGTTGTAGATCTGGAAGTATTTTTTTGTGTCCAACAACCATGCCTCAGCTTCTGCTCCTGTCTTGGATTCTCCATCAAAGGTAGCTGGTTTAATCTTTTTAAATTCTCCTTCGAGGTGGTCTACTTGTTTTCTTTTTCTGTCTGATTTAGTTTTGTCTTCAGCTGTTCCTTCAGACGAACTGTCTCCTTTTTCTGTTTCTGGCCTTGAGTTCTTGGAGGCCCTTTTGCTGAATTCTTCCTCGTGGTTATCGTCCTTTGGGATTTTCTTGGTCACTATACTACACAGGAGGACTTCATTTATCTCTTGCTGTTCCTGTTGTGCTTTCTTCAATTTTTCATTGTCTACCTTGAAAATCTGTAGTTCGAAAATAAGGTTCCTCATTGTTTCTAACACTTCCGTGGGTGAGCTTCCGTCACTATTCTGTCTTGGATCTCCTAGGGGTCCTTGCTATGGATTTTCTCCCATCCTGATTTCTGCATCGTCCTGAGTTGCCATAATTAACGCAAAAAAAAAATAACTTTTTGTTTGTAACCATAAGTTTTTTGTTAGTTTTACATAAATAAGAATATATATACTAAGCAGCTATTGTGGCCTTGTTCAGGTCTAGTGTTGTAACCTTTTTGATTTGATACCATATGTAATGTACCTCAAAATTTACATAAAAAAAAATAAAATTAATTGGATAGTTTGAGTTGATTCTGTGTCTCAAAACTTTCAGTCATTCGTCAACCATAATGTACAGCAGTCTTATTGCCTTTTACTCCTCTATCCTATTTTTTAACATATAGTTGCCTCTTCCTATTTCGGTATTGAATTATACATGAACACAGGTACATAACTAAGGATACCTTCTTTCCTTGAAAACTTAGTACTATCCACCGTTTTCGTTTCAAAAACCCACTTTATGACATGGAGATATAACTACTTAGAAACACTATCATATTAGTGCGATGGTCGTAGATGTAAGGGCCTTATAACACTCATTCTGATATACTAATACAAGGTCTAGATGAAGAGGTTAACATTATTTAGAAATACTTTTAACCAGATACTGTTTGGGTATAAATCAGACACTAAACTGCACAAATGAAATAAAGCGCGCAGAGGCTAAACTTGGAAAGGTTATGGTTACAACCATGTCACTACATAATTTCCCGGTAATTAACGACATTAGTTTTTCCACTTCGGATGGTTAATGCAGTTGTAGTTAGGTTCAACATATAACCAGTATAGCAAGATGAAAAGTAACCCTAAGTAGGCCACCCGGTGTACCTTGCCATTAATTCTCTGAGCAAACAATAGAGATCAGAACCATTTTGCTTTAAAGGCTTGTATGCAACATTTAAGGTGCCCTGAGATAAGTCTATTCGGTTTAGTACTCGGCTTGCGTGCCCAATGTAATGTCGAAAACTTACCATATGTTCACATGACCCAGGTATGATTCCCCATTTCCATTACTCCATGCAAAAGGGTATTCCAAAACTTTCACTTTCATTTCAGTCTTGGCTTGGTGAAGGTGCTTAAAATGTTTTAGAACATTTTCCATTTGGATTTAGTATCATAGTCATGAGTTTGTGATTCGACCCTTGTTCTAGATGGGAGGGATCTTGGAAGGAACTTCTTGACGGGCAGCCCTGTGTGTGGTAAGCTTCCTTTGACTATTCTTTTATTTATTCCTTCGGATCTTTCTGTCTCGTCAAGTAGGTCTCTGCGTATTCCTATTCTCTGGTCAGTTCCTCGGTGTCGTTCTTGTTTTTACTTCGAGGTTACTGTAGTAAAAGGGGTTGGTGGTATCCTAGTAAGGTTTAGTTTTTTCATAGTTTACCCCTTTCTCTGTATTATCTCTCCCTTCGAGGCTGAGCCTTTCTCCTCTTGTAGAAGAAATTATCACGGTGTCTGTTATAAATGTGCATCCGATATATTCTATTTTTGATTGAACTTTTGTTATTGGGCATGGCTTCCTCCATCGGTTAGTCTCCTAGTTGACAGAGTGTTATGAATGGGTTTTTCCTTGCTTGGGTGCGTAACAAACCTTTCAACACAATGTTGATCTTGAAAAAAAAATCTGCGTTTTAATTAATAGGTTCACTGGTGTTATTATACCAATTAGAGGTGACGTTCTAATAACTGGAGGCATTTTAATCCCTTCTGTTATAATTTGAATTTTACACTGGTTTTATATTTTCCATTACTTTATAATCATTATATGCATATCATTCCCTGCAATGTTTCTTTGGATTAAATACTGGTATTCATCACTAATGATGGGCCCCTTTGATGTGCAAGGGTACCCATCAGGGAGACTCGATCTCCTCTTCCCCTTTCGGTCTGGGAGGCACATGGTTTTGGCGTGATGGCGAAGGGTATGAAACCCTCCCTTATAGTTAAGTATTTCATTGGCCCCTTTCTAATTACATTCTGTTCCTTAAATTGATCATATTATTTCTATCAGGTATATATTAATGTTTCACATTACCTTGTGCAGGGTGCGATCACATCGAAGCATGGAAACACCCTCTTCATTCCATCAAGAGGTTTTCGGGTTCCAAAATACAGTACCCCTCCATCTAAGTTATTTCGATTTTACTAGAACCGATTTTCAAGGCTATGTCCCGTCCTTAAAAACTTCGAAGAATTTTCGTTCGAAGTTCTGTATTAATTGGTCAAGGGTATGCTCTAATTTGTATTAATATTTTGGTACTTAGAAAGCATACCAAGCTTGCGCCTGGTTGGATTGTGATATCTAGACAACCATTCCCTTTAAGTAATATGATCATCATGTATTAACTTATTTTATTGTGGGTATAAATGAAGTAACAG
>JASDQU010011019.1:22954-87394 GCA_032191745.1 Picea mariana
TTGTGCAGGGTGCGATCACATCGAAGCATGGAAACACCCTCTTCATTCCATCAAGAGGTTTTCGGGTTCCAAAATACAGTACCCCTCCATCTAAGTTATTTCGATTTTACTAGAACCGATTTTCAAGGCTATGTCCCGTCCTTAAAAACTTCGAAGAATTTTCGTTCGAAGTTCTATATTAATTGGTCAAGGGTATGCTCTAATTTGTATTAATATTTTGGTACTTAGAAAGCATACCAAGCTTGCGCCTGGTTGGATTGTGATATCTAGACAACCATTCCCTTTAAGTAATATGATCATCATGTATTAACTTATTTTATTGTGGGTATAAATGAAGTAACAGCTCTGTCACTTTCTGTGTTTAACATCCTCCTCTATATCTCCGAAAACCGGTTTGTTATTACAGAGTTGAATTCTTTTCCTGAATTATTCTAGTTATTTCCAGAATTTATCTTATTATTGATTAAACAATCATTCCTAATATGATATCGCTATGCACGATAGTATACCTAAACTAGCACAGTAATAAGTTCACCTAAGGGTTTGTCTTCCACCAGAATCGTGCAATTGTAATCATGACTTCCAAATTTCATTTATGCTCGTGCACTTATTTCTAATATAGAATTTGTATTGGTAGGAGTTTTAATCGGAGTCCCAATCCACCCATTCGTACTTTGACTCATAAACCAGTTGCATGAAATGTTTCATGGGAAATCCTGTGACTGTGGGATTCCATCCAGATTTTGGGGTTTTTAATATATATCGGTTGGAATTAATACAGGAAAATACATTTGTCCGATTGAGATTATAATAGATCAAGACTTCCAGAATTCATATTTGTTTCTTTTTCAAGTGATTACTTTAATCCTTTATACCAGATACCCTGTCTTGCCCTGATTAACATAAAAAACTGTGGCTTCACTATGCAAATTACTACTTAACTTCTGTTCCTACTACAACTATTAATCAAGCATTTTATCAGTCTAATCACCAGAAATAAATAGCATTGTTTCTATGACAAAAGTTTGTTGTTATATTATAGGTGCATCGTTAATCAACAGAGTTATCACTAATTTATTACTACAACCATACGGATGTACATATACTCCAATTTTTGTAATGGGGTCTGTGGAGTTTGCTGAATTATTTTCCTACGTACATGTTTATATATCTATCTAGTTTTCCGGATTCTGTTGTAGTCAGTTTACTCTAGCATCATTGTACCTCTTATACAGAACGCTCATTATATAATGTATATCGATTCATAATATACTTGTATAGGTATATATGCATATCGAATACAATCTCAGTGATATAGGGTGTATTTACTTTGAATTTGAACTTGTATCTTCACTAGAGGAGACTCACTATATACTATAATAATCTACAGGAAGTATAACTCGTCATATATATTGGTACACCTGGCTTCAATCACAATATACAAACAATTTAATTTTCTTTCTGCTCAACAGGATTAATTAAGAAACTAGATGCAGTCTGTAGTCCATACTATTACGAGAGCAGTAACTTTTTACAGAACTCATCTTACTAGTTAATATATTCAATGACCTTAGTAATTACTCAGTATCACACCTCAATAAAATAAGTCCATTTCTAGCTAACGACTAGGAAGTAATTGGTAGATCTTTCCCCGCCATAGCATTCGACTAGAAATTCATTCATAGAAGTAAACAATTTGTAGAACATGACATTTAACCAGGATAAGGTAGAGTAGCATATCTTAATTCAAATTTGCGGGAAGCCAAAGGGAACAACCACGTTCCTCCCAACCGTAGAACAGGGTAGCCAATCTACTTGCCCGATTCACCCCCTAGCCTGACCATGAATCCATGAGGGTGAACTTGAAATCTCCTCTCCAACAATGTCCTTCAATTCCAGTAGAATCCTCTTGCCCCACACTCACATAGTAGTGCTCATAAAAGCAAGAAAAAAAACCAATAGTCTTATTTCCCAGCATACTTGGCAACGTCCTGCCTCCTCACATATGCTATTTATCAGTTTGCCTAGGTCTTTTTCCCTCCCTTGGGAATTTTCACATCTTTCTAGATCCCTAATTTTCAGGGGCTTCCAATGGCCAAATTACTGATTTTCCACTTGTAACAATCATCCCAGAGGTAGTTCCAACATGTTCCCCACTCATGGAGTCATGGTCAGCTAAATTTAACATGGCTGTTCCATTTGTCCTCCTGCAAATCAATATAAAATATTATGTTTTCATACAAGTGTCATAGTCAAATAGTTAGTTGGGTCAAATAAGGTGTCTACCAAACAGTCATAATAATTAATTACAATTATCAAATTCGAAATTCAGAATTGCCATAAATGGCAAAAAATTTCCAAATTCGAATTTACTAAAAACATAATGAATTTTCAGCAAAATTAAATTTCAATTTTTTTTTTTTTGGGGACGTTACATAATGTTTATAGCGAACCAAAATTTAAAGGAATAAATAAAGGGATTATACTTAACTTGGCCATGGCATAGGCCGCCCTCACACCAAAATAAAGGAATCCAACCTCGGACTTGATGGGGAAAGGAAGCCAATACTGATCTAATGGGTATCTCGCAAAAACAAGTGGGAGGCCCCATCATTTGAACGCATAGTATACAATTCTCAAAAATAACGAAAAATAAAACTTACCCACTTGAAGTAAAACAGAGAAAGGCTGATAGGGTTTGAAATAATCCAGAACTACAACACAAAATTTAATATGTACATCAGACAACACTTGAGAATCGAACCAATAGTAAACATGCTTTTCTGAATGCTATAAGTGCCAGGGATTATATGTTCGGCTTGCCAACACATTTCTTTAAAATATTTTCGGACATAGAGTTAACCTCTGAACGAAAATACAGAAAAACCCTTTCATATCTCTCTCAATTAATGGGTGGTCTGTCATGGGTCACCCCGTTCCTCAACCTTCAAAAAGACATGCCCTGGGTAGAGTTCTATCCTAGCCGGTTCCATTCGGGGATCAACACAATGGTGGAAATTTATCAGGGGTCTGAAACTTAGATAATAGCAGTTTTAGAAAGGGTCAAATCGAAAGACAAAAGAAGGATATGATGAAAAAATTCAATGAAGCACGACCTCGTAACCTACCAGTTAGACTATGCTAGAATGAAGGACAACGAAGAGGTATCGAAAGGGGTTAAAGTCTTTCCTCATTGAAGGGAAGTTTTCCCCAGTAGATTTCATGTCTGGGGTTGTAAGACAACTAACAAGTCACATCAGTAAACTATCACGGGAGAATCATAACTAGAGACACAGTCAAAATAAGAAAGGAACTCATCCACCTTAGGTAAAGACAATTTCTTGTTTAAAAAAATGTTATTGTTACAGAGGGTTGTGATCTTACCAAAGTAAATGGGTAGGGACGCCTGGTTTCCACCTGGTGGGTACCTCTGTGTGTTCGGAGCTCCCTCACGAAGAGAATATAGAGGTGTCTGTAGGAACAGGAAAACGTAAAGACTATGAGAATGTCGATGGAATAACTCATAAACCTAAAGCGCCTTAATGCGCAGAGTAAAGGAGTCCAGTACGATGGAGGGTTCTTCCCATGTGAAGAGGATTAGATGGCATATGCCTATTGGCCAAGGGGTCAAGTGAAACCATCGGTTTTCACATTCACTCCAGAATTCATTAAAGGCCAGACCAGAGATTTAACTCCCTCCTGTCGAAGCCTTTGACCTCACATTAAAGGCACAAAAACTAGGGAGGGTCCTCTCTCGATTTAAGCAACTAGAAAGTTGAACCACATTTGCGATGAGACCTGTTAACATCGTGTTCGAAGAGAAACCATCGTGCAATTAATTAGGTTAAGAATAATGGTTTCAGGTAGTGTCTCATAGTTTTAACCTTTTTCTTTTAGTTAGCGACCCAGAGGTCTTTAACCAACTTGGGGACTTAGTTTGAATGCATGGATTTTTAAAAAAGGATAATGATAACACATAGCATAAGCCTATATGCTAGGATAAATATCTCGACATACACTATGGTGGATCATTTAAACCTTGCCCTTTTAAATACTATTAAGACCCCCTTGCGCATAGGTTCAAGAAGTATTTTGCATAGGAAAGAATTTTGGGATCTTGACTCCTAAGTCCTCCATAGTCCAAGTTCTGTGTAGTATGACACATAAATGTTTGGAAGCTTTAGGACTTACATAATTATTAGAGTAATGGACGATTATCTTGGCATGAACTGGACACCTATATGTTGGCTGATTAAAATGTCAACATGGGTAACTAGAATATAAGAAAGTTATCAGAGTTTAATAATAGAGAAAATGGTCTTTTCATCCTAAGGACGAATATATCAAGTTAATTAGGATTATTGTTTCAGAGAAGAATTTTTCTTTTATGTCAAAATTAAGGTATATTACATATGGTATCAGAGAAAAAGCTACAACATTGGGCCTGAACAGGGCCACATTAGCTTCTTAGTATTTATTTCGATTTATGTAAAACAAATTAAATCTTATGGTTACAAACATAAAGCCCTTTCTATTTTTGTAAATTATGGCAGCTCAGGAGGGTGCAGAAATCAGGATGGAAGGAAATCTACAGCAAGGACCTCCTGGAGATCCAAGATAGAACAGTGATGGAATCTCACCCATGGAGGTGTTGGAAACAATGAGGAATCTTATTGTTGAACTGCAGGTTTTCAAGGCCGACAATGAAAAATTGAAGAAAGCATAGCAGGAACAATAAGAGATAAATGAAGTCTTGTTGCATAGTATAGTAACCAAGAAAATACCAAAAGACGATAACCATGATGAAGAGGTCATCAAAAGGGCCTCCAAGAATTCTGTTCTGGAAATAGAAAAATGAGATAGTTCGTCTGAAGGGACACCTTCAGCTGGAGACAAAACTATACCAGATAGAAAAAGAAAACAAATAGACCACCTTGAAGGAGAATTTAAAAAGATTAAACCAATTACCTTTGATGGAGAATCCAGGATAGGAGAAGAAGCTGAGGCATGGTTGTTGGACATAAAAAAATATTTCCAGATCTATAACTATTCCATCAACATGAAGGTCAGAATGGCCATCTACAATCTGAAGGGGAAAGCCAACATTTGGTGGCAGGACCTGAAATTGGCCAAGTGCCTAAAGGAGAAACAGTTGGAATGTTTTGACTTTAAGAAGTATTTTAAGAAAAAATACCTTTTTGAAAGCTATTATGAAAGGAAGATGAAAGAATTTTATGAGTTATGACTCAGACAGATGACGATGGAGGACCTTATTAACAAATTTATGGAACTACTGAGGTTTGTACCATACATCCATGAGGATAAGGTAAAAATCCAGCGATTCTTAAGTTGTTTACCACAATCCTACAGGGAAAGAATTGAGTTTGACAACCCCAAATCCTTGAGTGAGGTATTCAGGAAAGCACGAATGTGTTATGACTAGTATAAACAACAGGTAGAGTTTCCAAAGGCCTGGAAGGATAAGAAGCAAGATCGAATGAACCAATGGAAGAAGGGATACTAGCCAACTCCTTATGGGAATGCAACAAAAAGTTTCCCAAGGAAGGATTTTCACTCCAATCATCCAAATGCGCAAGGTAGTAGTAAACCGGTAAACCTGGGAACAAAGAAGTTTGGGGACAAGTCTTGCGAGCCATTAAAGTATTGGGAATGCAGAGAGCCTCATCTAAGGAGGAACTATCCACGTTTAATTTCAGCAAACAGAACTGTTGTTCACAATTTGCAGGAAGCCTCGACGGTGGGAGACGTGAGCAGACGACTGCATCGGATAAATGAAACCATAGATGGTCGACAAGCTGACCACCATTCCTTGATGGTAGAAATCGAAGGTAAAATCAATGACACCCAAATTTCTATTTTAATTGACCCTAGATCTACGTTAAGTTATATTACTCCTAATGTAGTAGAGTCAAATAAACTTAAGAAACTGAAGCACGCAAAATCATGGCTTGTACAATTAGCAACAGGTACTAAAAGTAAAGTAGTTGACTTTATTTTTTATTTTGAGTTCAGCTTAGATGGTCAAAATATAAGGACCAATCTGAACATCCTACCACTAGGATCTTACGATATGATTATCAGGATGGATTGGTTGGAACAACACAAAGCAGTACTAGATTGTCATACAAAGGTACTTAGTGATAAAGATGACTTTGGCACTGTTAGAACAACCCAAGGCATACCAAAACCTGTATCAGTTAGACAAGTTTCATCGATGCAACTCAAGAAATGTATTAGAAAGGGATGCCAAGTTTATGCCATCCAAGTGACGAATCTATTAGAAAAAGAAGTTAAGCCAAAGTTAGAAGACTTCGTTGTCCTACATGAATTCGGAGACATGTTTGTGGATGAGATACCAGAATTACCTCCTAGAAGGGAAATAGACTTCTTTATAGACCTACTACCCGGTTCAGCCCCTATCTCAAAGGCACGACACCGAATGAGTCTACCAGAACTGACAGAATTAAAAATACAATTACAGGAATTGTTGGACAAAGAGTATATCAGACCGAGTGTCTCACCATGGGGGGCACTAGTCCTCTTCGTGAAAAAGAAAGACGGTACTCTAAGACTATGTATCGATTATAGACAGCTGAACAAAATGACTATTAAGAGAAAATACCCCTTACCAAGGATAAATGATTTGTTCGATCAAGTAGGTGGGGCCTAGATCTTTTCAAAGTTGGATGTACAATCCAATTATCATCAAGTTCGGATAAAATATGAGTACATAAGCAAAACAACTTTTTAGACAAGATATGGACACTACAAGTTCGTAGTAGTATTTATCGACAATATTTTGGTCTATTCAAAAACAGAGGAAGAACATGATGAACACTTAAGGATAGTTCTACAAACGTTGAGGAAACACAAACTATATGCCAAATTTGACAAGTATGGCTTCTATCAGAAAGAAATACAATATCTAGGACATGTAATTTCAGCAGAAGGCATTGTTGTAGACCCGGAAAAGATAAAAGCCATTATGGAATGACCGGTACCTAAGGATGTAGCGGATATCCGGTCATTCATGGGAATCACCAGATATTACTGTAGATTCATAGAAGGTTTTTCCAAGATAGCCTACCCTATCATGTCATTACAAAATAAAGGGACCAAGTTCAACTGGTCAGAGAAGTGTCAGGACAATTTTAACAAGCTAAAGGAATTATTGACAACTACACTCATATTGAAGGTAGCAGACCCAGATAAAGACTTCACTGTATGTATTGATGCAAGTAAAGAAGGACTAGGTGGTGTCCTAACTTAGGAAGGACATGTTATTTGTTATGAGTCCCAGAAATTAAAAGAACGCGAGCGAAATTATATCACTCGTGACTTAGAATTGGCAGCGGTAATACACGCCTTAAAAATGTGGCGACACTACATAATGGGCAGAAAATTCTTACTACTGACGGATAATAGCAGGGTGAAATATCTATTTAGCCAACCAGATCTTAATGCAACACAAGTAAGATGGATAGCCTTCTTGAGCAAATTCAACTTCGAGGTCAGACATATCAAGGTTAAGGAAAATAAAGTAGCAGATGCTTTAAGCAGAAGAGTCCATGGGTTATTTGAGATAAATACCAGCAGGGTAGAAAGTGATCTGGAACAAAGAATAAGGACAACAAATATTAACAACAGAAATTACACTAAAATGATGGTAGAATTACAAAACGGTACCACAAACTCAGATAAACCAGATCTAAGTGTCGACAAGAAGGGACTATTACGATTTAAAAACAGACTTTACATACCAGATTCAACAGATTTAAAATTAACAGTTTTGGACGAAGTGCATAAGAAACCGTATTCTGGTCATCCAGGTTACCAGAAAACAATAACAACACTCAGAAAACTATTTTGCTGGCCTAATATGAAGGGCGAAATAGCAGATTACTTGGCTAGGTGCCAAGATTTTCAACAGGTTAAGGCTAAACACCAGCATCTAGTTGGCCTGTTATAGCCATTACCAGTACCAGAATGGAAATGGGAGACCATATCGCTGGACTCCATAACAGGTTTTCCTAAAACTCAGAAATAGAATGATTCTATCATGGTTGTAATTGATAAACTCAGTAAGTCTTCACACTTTATTCCTGTAAAGTATACTTTTAAATCTATAAACATTGGTGAAATATTCATGGAAGAAATTTTTAGACTGCATGGTATTCCTAAAATGGTGATTTCAGATAGAGACGTAAAATTCACATCCTTTTTTTGAAAGGAATTGTTTGCAGGGCTAAATACTTATTTGAACTTCAGTATGAGTTACCATCCACAAAAAAATGGACAAACCAAAAGGACAAACCAAATCATAGATGAGATTCTCCGCATGTATGTAAGAACAAAACCGAACAAGTGGGAAAACTACCTACACTTGGTAGAATTTGCATATAACAATGGGTACCAAACTTCAGCTAAGTTGATCCCTTTTGAAATACTATACGACATAAAGTGTATGAATCCAATTAGTTGGGATAACCCAGCTGACAGACTCATGGTTGGACCAGAGATGCTCAAAGAAATGGAGAACATGGTAAGGAAAGTACAACAGAACTTGAAAGAAGCACATGACAGACAGAAGAGCTATGTAGATCAGGAGAGAAGACACTTGGAATTTCAAGTGGGAGACCATGTTATTTGAAGGTCAAAGACCAAAAAATCTCATTGAAGTTAGGGAATTGTGCCAAGATGGCACCCAAGTTTTGTGGGCCCTTCGAGATACTAGCTCGAATTGGACCCGTAGCATATCAACTTGCACTTCCAGCTAATCTAAGAATTCATAATGTATTTCATGTTTCTTTGTTGAAAAGGTATATTCATGACCCTACTCATATGATTGATTGGAACTTGGTGCAGGTGGAACCCGAATGCGAGTTCCAGGCAGAACCCCTGCGCATTATGGACCAGAGAGAAATAACACTTTGGAATAGAGTCGTCGCTCAGGTAAAGGTGCAATGGAAGCACTTTAGTCCCGAGGAGGCCACTTGGGAATTAGAGGGAGATTTGCGGAAATTTCATCCAATCCTGTTCCAAGAGAGGAACAAACACTGAGGATAGTGTTTTACTGAAGGGGGAAAGGATGTGACATCCCCCAAAATAAAATATTTTTGAACTTTAAATTTGCTGGAAATTTATTCTGTTTTTAGTAAATTCGAATTTGGAATTTTTTTGCCATTTATGGAAATTTTGAATTTCGAATTTGATATTTGTAATTAATTATTATGACTATTGGGTAGAGATCTGATTTGACTCAACTAAATATTTGACTATGACACTTGTATAAAAACAAAATATTTATATTGATTGCAGGAGGACAAATGGAACAACCATGTTAAAATCAGCTGACCATGACTCCATGAATGGGGAACATGTTGGAACTACCTCTAGGATGATTAATTACAAGTGGAAAATCAATGGTTTGGCCATTGGCAGCCCCTGAAAATCAAGGATTTAGAAAGCTGGGAAAATTCCCAAGGGAGGGAAAATACCTAGGCAAATTAATTAAATAGCATATGTGAGGAGGCAGGACGCTGCCAAGATTGCTAGGAAAGGACTATGGAATTTCTTTCTATTATGAACACTACTTTTGGAGTGTGAGGCAAGAGGAAACTATTGGAATTGTAGGACATTGCTGAGGAGGAGTTTTATTGTCCAAGTTCGCCCTCATGGATTCATGGCCAGGCTAGGGGGTGAATCGGGCAAGTGATTTTGGCTGCTCTATTCTACGGTTGGGAGGAACATGATTGTTCCATTTGTTTTCCATCAAGTTTATTCAGATATGTCCTCTTAACCCTCCTTTGTTTAAAATCATTAAATGGATGGTGTAATGCATCTATTAATCATGAATTGAGTAATATTATCGATGAAAGATCAAAATCAAATGTGATTATCTCTGTTGCATTTTATTGCTGGGTAAATACTAAATTTTCCATCAATCTTCTAGCTGCGAGAATATGCCTGGTGAAGTCCTAAAGGAATAATTTCCTATGGGTTAGTTTGATTGTTGTATTAGAGTAAAAGTGGTAGATGAATTCCCACAACTGAATGGTACTTATCATAGTGAACTAATTAAGAGTGTATTGTAAATGGAAATTGAACAAACATATATACATATAGACGTATGTTTATATTTTCCTGTGGGTTATTACCTATACAGAAATACAATAAGTAAATGAAATCCCTTTTCCACACATATTAAACATTATGAGATTTGGGTACACAAATGCTTGGGATGGATTTATGTATGAAAAGTAATCAAAGAATTGCAAAATTCTGTACAGAAAGACATACATAACACATAGTATAAATAATTTCAGTCAATCTAGTCTAATTATCCACATGTTAAAACACTGAAATAAATTGGAAATAACACTATTTAACACAGGACCAATTATGGAATGTAATATGAAGGGTGTGAAGGCACCAAATGAAAACGAAAACATTCTGGAACCCCTATGTGTGCATATGATTGGGTAACATGCACGATGTTATAAAACAATAATAAAAATCGCCTCTGTGTCTGTAATAGTCTGATAAGTAATGAAATAAACAACAGACTTGACTCGACTACAATTCGAGAAGTTATATTGATATCGACATACTGTTGACAGTCGGAATTTAACCACTCTGTATTACTCTACTTTCATTATACGACATGCAAAGAGAAGAGTGCTGAATCTTGAATTAATTAAACACAAGCAAAAATTTCGAGCCCGGATTTAGGATAGGTATGAAACTACGCAGCCGATGGAATTATAAATAATTCTACATTATTATAATGATCATTTCCTCGCTAAACAAGAATCAAACTTCAAACTAAGTACATTACAGTTATAGGCCGAGGAAAAGACTTCGACTTTTGCATCAGGGACAATTAAATCCCAAAGGGTTTATGTTAAGGAACCCAAGTACCTTTTCCCATGAAAAGGATGGATGAAATTTTGAAGGTTCGGAGTCTTCTATCCTGCAAAGTAAACCAAAAATCGTTATTAGCATTTGGCTTAGGTATAAAAGTAAATATAACTAAAATGCCGAGGAAGAATGTTTATAGCGAACCAAAATTTAAAGAAAATTAAAGTCGGGATTATACTTAACTTGGCCGTGGCATAGGCCGCCCTCACAGCAAAGTAAAGGAATCCAACCTTGAACTTGATGGGGAAAGAAATCCAGTACTGATATGATGGGTACCTATTAAAAACAAGTGGGAGGCCCCATCATTAGAACGCATTGTATACAGTTCTCAAAAATATGGAAAAAGAAAACTTACTCATCCGAAGTAAAACAGAGAAAGACTGATAGGGTTTGAACTAATCTAGAACTACAACACAAAATTTATTATGTACATCAGAACACACCCAAGAATCGAACCAATAGTAAAAACACTTTTCCAAATGCTATAAGTGCCAGGGATTATATGTTTGGCTTGCCAATGCATTTCTTTCAAAATCTTTTCGAACATAGAGTTAACCTCTGAATGAAAATACAGAAAAACCCTTTCATATCTCTCTCAACTAACGGGTGGTCTGTCATGGGTTACCCTGTTCCTCAACCTTCAAAAAGACATGCCCTGGGCAGAGTTCTATCCTAGCCGGTTCCATTCGGTGATCAACACAATGGTGGAAATTTATCAGGGGTCCGAAACTTAGATAATAGTAGTTTTAGAAAGGGTCAAATCGAAAGACAAAAGAAGGATACGACGAAAAACTTCAATGAAGCACAACCCCATAACCTACCAGTTAGGCTATGCCAGAATGAAGGACAACGAAGAGGTCCCAAAAGGGGTTGTAGTCTTTCCTCACTGAAGGGAATTTTTCCCCAGTAGATTTCATGTCTGGGGTTGTAAGACAACTAACAAGTCACAGGAGCAAACTGTCACAGGAGAATCATAACCAGAGCCACAGTCAAAAGAAGAAAGGAACTCGTCCACCTTAAGTAAAGACGATTTCTTCTTTAAAAAAATGTTAATGTTACAAAGGGTTGCGATCTTACCAAAGTAAATGGGTAGGGATGCCTGGTTTCCACCTGGTGGGTACCTCTGTGCGTTTGGATCTCCCTCACGAAGAGAATACAGAGGTGTCTGTAGGAACAGGAAAACGTAAAGACTATGAGAATGCCGATGGAATAACTCATAAACCTAAAGCACCTTAATGTGCAGAGTAAAGGAGGACAGTATGATGGAGGGTCCTGCCCATGTGAAGAGGATTAGATGGAATATGCCTATCAGCCAAGGGGTCAAGTGAAACCATCGATTTTCACATTCACTCCATAATTCATTAAAGGGAGAACCAGAGCTTTAACTCTTGCCTGTCAAGACTTTGAACTCACATTAAAGGCACACAAAACTACAGAGGGTCCCCTCCCGATTTAACCAACTAGAAAGTTGAACCACATATGCGATGAGACCTATTAACATCATCTTCGAAGAGAAACCATCGTGCAGTTAATTAGGTTAAGCATAATGGGTTTGGGTAGTGTCTCATAGTTTTAACCTTATTCTTTTAGTTAGCAACCCACAGGTCGTTAACCAACCTGGGGACTTAGTTCAAATGCATGGATTTAAAAAAAAAGGATAATGCTAACACATAGCATAAGCCTATATGCTAGGGTAAATATCTCAACATACACTATGGTGGATCGTTTAAACCTTTCCCTTTTAAATATTATTAAGACCCCCTTGCGCATTAGTTTAAGAAGTATTTTGTGTAGGAAAAAATTTTTGGATCTTGACTCCTAAGTCCTCCAAAGTCCAAGTTCTATGTAGTATGACACATATAAACGTTTGGAAGCTTTAGGGATTACATAATTGTTAGAGTAATGGACAATTATCTTGGCATGACCTGGACACCTATATGTTGGCTGATTAAAATGTCAACATGGGTAACCAGAATATAAGAAACTTATTAGAGTTTAATAATAGAGAAAACGGTTTTTCATCCTAAGGACGAATATATCAAGTTAATTAGGATTAATGTTCCAGAGAAGATTTTTTTTTATGTCAAAATTAAGGTATATTACATGGAGTTTTTCATGAACCCGCCAACCTAGGAACTCGCAAACCCGTGGTTATGAATGATAAAAAATAATCTAAGTGTTGCAAAGCAATTGTTCATACTTGTATGTAGGAGAAATCAAATACTTAGGGGATCGGTACCTACAACAAGTATGATGGTCATAATATAGATCACACACCTTTGGGTGTAAAGTGGAGATTGCAAAAGTTGGAAGATGAAGGCTTGAATCTGTGAACCCGCAAATTTGAAAAAATGGTTAAGTATATTATAACAAGGCAAACGGTCAGACTCATGACATAGGAACGTGAATGGAAATGAAAACCCATCAACCCAGTAACCCGTCATTTTTTGAAATACGACTAAGTATGATAAATAGAAATGGATAGAAGAAGGGAAAAATAAAAAAAGGGGAAGAAGGGTAGGTATAGAAGAGATAAAAGAAATGGAAAAAGGAAGTTGCAAGAATAGAAGGGAAAGAAAATTTCAGAAGAAAGAATTGATCTCAACATGATTCACCCCCCCTCTCAATACTACCAACTTTAAAACAGGCTTGTGGTTCCCAAAATATTTTACTAAATAAGGTGAGTGAATTTTTCCTCTACCTTGTAATATCCCTAGGCCGAACCTAGTTGTAAATGTAAATACAAATGTACATAAGATGGTGAGTTGTTTGACATAATTTTCGTATGCACCTTTCATGCAATAGTGTGTGCATGTACTGTGCAGTAAAATGATGAAGTGTGCACATTCTAGGATACCATGTGCAACAACTTAAGTGCGATTTTGAGGCCAGGGAGCCTTAGTGTATATGATGTGTTTTATAGGCTAGTGAGCCATTTATTACAATATAGGATGCTTATGTTTTGAATTAGGCTAGAGAGTCTAGATGTTAAAGGACAGTGCACCTATTTTTGTATATGTCTCATCATTATTATAAAATGCATTGTTGTGTCCAGACCGACCATGATAAAAGAGTATGGGGGACTAAACTCCACTAGTTAGGGAAAGGTTGGGGGATAAAAGTTAAGGGAAAGGGGCTAAGCTAGGGAGATTAAACCAAGAAGGAATATTATATTAATATTTCTTTAGTATAAAGTATGGATAATTATTTTATCCTAAGTTCTAAGGATGGGGACAAGTGGGCCAAAGTAGCTCCCAACATGAAAAGTGTCAAGTTGGGGACATGAATACATATTGTTTGAACTTAGTTCACATTCCATCATGCCTTCCATCATTCAGTCATCCATTCAGTCATTCCATGAGCATTCACTCACTCATTAAGCTATCCTCCATACGTTCATGTCACTGTACCTGAACCTGTATTCGTAACCATACCTACTTGTGTAATTGGTTAGCTTGGCAGATGGACTAAAGAAGTGGGTTGTTAGGCCCATGGGATATTGAAGAGGTGAGTTGTCAGGTCCGTGAGCAATTTCTCTCTGGGTGAGATAATTTTTGGGAATTGATTTCCTGAAGGTGCTAAACTACAACTACAAGGATCTAAGACATCCTTTCCAGATTGTTGTTGAAGCCCAGAAAGGAAGTGGGGAAGTCGAAGGACTATTGAGTAGAGAAGGGGCACACTTCCTGGGGTGGGATAGGCATGTGGGGAATGAGGGACTATAGGATGTTAGTTTGAGTTGGAACCTATGACAGAGTCTTTCCTATTATCTATGAGCCATTAACTTGGTTAGGAATCCCTTTATCTGGGTGGATTTTAGTCCCATCTCGAGGCTGATCCACTGCTGAGAGTGATGAGTAGTGTGGTCTAAGGCTGGGAGGTTTGTAGAAGGTATGTATGTAGTTGGTGATATTATTACCAATATAAGTGTCAATTGTGTGATAAATTTACATGTTGTATTATTATTTACGTGTTTATTTTTATGGGTTTATCCTATGTGTAGTTATAACTGTCTTTATATTTATGAGTATTTCCTGTATATGATGCATCTATATGTTTACTATTATTTTAGTATGAATCCATTCATTTATAGAACATATTTGTTTGTTTACGTTTTATATATAAATTTCCACAAGAGTTGTGTCTGTATATGTTTTACTTGCATGCAGTTCGAAAAATTTATGTGTCATAGCTCAGTTGGATGATGGGTATGTTACAGTATGTTGAGCAGAGAAAAAAAGTGTTTTCTGGAGTAGCATGGCCCGACATGGGTGGTCGGGGATGTTACATACCTTCTTCTTTGAGCACAATTTTTCCTTTCCTAGAATTCATCCTTTCAACCTGATCTATTGAAGGTCATGTTTCCCCTATTTGGTAGTTGTGGACTTCTTCTACAAAACAATATCTTTTTCCAACTTGCCTGGGATTTTGGTGCTTAGTTCTCTATTTTAGGTAGGACCTGCTTCTCAATTTCCTTATCCAACATGGAATTCTCATAGAGTTTCAGATTATCCACATTCACTACAGAGTAAATGCACATATATGGGGGTATACTAAGTTTGTAAGAATTATTACCCTCATTCTCCAATAACTCAAAAAGGCCATACCACATAGCTTTGATCTTCTTATCAGGACCTTATAGTCTTTCCTTGTTCTAATGTAACCAAACTTTGTCTCCCACTTTGAATGATCCAACAATTCTATGCTATTCATGTCAGGCCTTGTACTTTTCTTGTGACTTATTCAACATCTCTTGTACTTGCAAATGGATTTGCCTAATTTTTTCAAAAAACTTCTCCACTTGTATCCTTCTACTATTATGTCTTCCCTCACTCCTCCTTTCTTTCCATATGCAACATCAAAGGGTGAAGCTGGAAAATACCCAAAGAAAGTTTTGAAAGGGGACTTACTAGTGGAAGTATGGACTAATATATTATAAGAGTGTTGAATGTATATAATATCTTCATCCTAAGTCTTCAAATGCTTTTGATTTTAACCCCTAAAAAATTGAACCAATGTCCTATTGAATACTTTTATTTTCCCACCTGTTTGTGAATGGAATGTTGTAGATCTATTCAAATTTGCATCCATCTTCTATCAAAGTGTAGTCCAAAGGGCACTAAGAAATCTAGCATCCCTATTTGAGATGATGCTCCTTGGTATCCCAAAGTGCACCTAGACCTATTCAAAGAACATGTTTGCTACTTCTTTTCCTTTGATGTTCTTTTTACAAGGAAAAATAATGCACATCTTGTTAAAACTAGAAACTACCACAAACAAATAGTTATGTTCTTTCTTGGTTGTTGGAAAACCGCCCATAAAACACATGGAAATTATTTCCCAAGGATGAGTGGGTACAGGTAAGGGATGGTATAAACCTTGATTTATATTATTAGGCTCTCTGGTACAACAAAGTATGCATTCTCTAATATATTGAGCTACAACGACTTTCATTCTGGGCCAAGAAACATACCTTTGTAAGTTAGCTACTATGTTCCCAACACCAAAATGTTCAATAACCTTGGAGGTGTGAGATTATTTGATAAGTTTCAATATTTCACCTTTAGGTACACAAAGATTGTTTAGATGGTATATTAACCCATTATGGATATGGTATTCATTCTTACTGTCACCTTCTTGAACTTGAATTTGTCCCTGTAGTTKTTGAAACACCTCTTTAAATTTCTCATCTTCTATGTATGCATCTTTGTATACATCATGGATAAAAGGTTCCATGTGAATAAGAGTTCCCAAAGCTATAATATTGGATGTGGGTGGCTTTGAAAGCATGTCTACCAACTTATCARTACCTCCCTTCTGATATATTATGACTAGATGGAACTACTATAGAAKCCCCACCCAATTTTAACTTCGATTTGTTGAAGATTACTTTGGGCCTACAAATACTGTAATGGATAGTGATCAATGTGGATAATGGTTTCCTATCCCATTAGATAGATCTTCCACTTTGTAACAACTTGAACTAATGCATATATTTTCATATCATATGTAGTGACGTTCAAGACTCCCCCATGAAATATATTAGATTGATAGCATACTAGTTTACCTCCATGTATCAAGACGGATCCCATAACATATCCACTTGCACCTGTATCCACTTCAAAGTTCTTCTTCAAGTTAGGAAATGTAATAAATAGTTCTTGGATGATCTTTTATTTCATCTCATCGAAATATTTTTGTTAATTCTTTCCCCACTAAAAACTCTTACCACAGGCTATTATGGCATGGAGTGCCACAACTACTGCTAGAAACGATGCTATGGAATTTCATATCTGCCACTCCTCCCTAACAAAGATCCTCAATTTAGTGACATTAATAAGAACTAGCCCCTCGATGATTCCCTCCATATTTGTAGGATCTATATTGAGTTCCCCTCCAATAATCACATATGAAAAATAGGCCAATGACTGATGAGAAAAATCAGATGTATTAATGTTCACTAGTATCTAATGATTTTTTAGAGTCTCTAACACCTGCATAAGATGTGAGATGTGTTATTCCTAGGTAGATATATTGTTAGGAAAATATATACTTCCACAACTAAACCTCCTAGAAGAGAAGAAGAACTATTTAAATCTAAGAAAGAAATGAGAAAGAAATCAATCAATACACATAGATTTTACCCTAGAAACCCAAATGAGAAACCAACATTCCTTGAGCGTATTTCTCCATGTTGTCTTATTCATCTGAATAAGAGGTCACATGTATATCCTTGGTCTACACCTAAGACACAATCGACATCATACCAAGTTTATTTACACAAGAACAACCTTGTAACCAATTTGACTTACATCTACATCACCAACAACCTCTAAAGCGATTGAACTAAAGCTTATATTTTACAAAATTACAACACACCCAATTTATAGTCTTTACATTAGGAAAAAACCTAAATGAAGGAACCCAAATATGGTTACATATCTGATTCATATTGTTTTGAGAATGAAATGAAGGAAGATATATAATAATTAAATGTAAAAAGATACAATAATGCATAATTTTTTATTAATGAGAGAATGTACAAAAACTGTAAAATTACAGAGTGAATGACTAGCTAGAATGGTGGAAGCTTATCTCTGAGAAGAGATGTGATGGATACTCTCATTCAAAAGAGGATACAATGTTTACAATGAGGATATAAAGGCATTTTTAACACAAATAAAATCCAAATACCTAACCCCGGAAGATAAAACGCCAAAATGTTTTCGAGCCCCGATGGGGGTAGTTGGTATGTGAACTTCCCAAGGGCATAAATTTTTCATATGATCTCCATTTGGGGAATTCTATACCAAGTTTGAAAGGTCTAGCCGATGATTACATATTTCATGATTACTCGATACGTACATGGATAAATGAAGTAATCACTATAAATAAAATTTCGCTAATCAATATAAGGTAGATGTGAAGTGATTTTTTTGGTGTATGATCAATTTTAGATAGATCTGTCTCCAAAGTAATTTCACAACATCCAGGTTGGTGCATAGTGTGTAGCTTGGTTCCTACAGAGGATTGGTGTCTTGTTTTATTTACAAGTTGGTTCTTGTCTCCAGGTTGGTTCCTGGTGTGCAGGTTGGTGCCTATAGGGGATTGGTGTCCTCTTTTATTTATATGTTGGTACTTGTCTCTAGGTTGGTTCCTAGTGTGTGGGTTGGTGCCTACAGGGGATTGGTGTCCTCAAAAATAACTATTTTGATATTTATCTATAAAATACTTTCAGGGTTTTCACCTCTATATTTATAATATGTTGATTATGATAAGTATCTGTCTGATAGGAATGATTGCAAAAATAAAATATAATTTGTTTTAAATAAGTGTGAACCAAATTGTTGAAAGTGCTGAGTATTGATTCACCCCCCCTCTCAATATTACCAAATTTTCAATAGGGTTGTGTTCCCCAAAAGATTTTACTAAATAAGGAGAGTAAATTTTTCCTCTACCTTCTCCTTTGAGTACCATTTTTCCTTGCCTAGGAATCATCCTTTCAATCTGATCTATTGAATTTCATGTTGCCATTGTTTAGTAGTTCTAGAATTCTTATACAAATTGTATCCTTTTCCAATTTGCCTAAGATTTTGGCGCTTAGTGCTCTATTGTAGGTAGAACATGCTTCTCAATTTCCTTATCCAAAATGGAAGGTTCATAGAGTTTCAGATTATCCACATTCACTATTGAGTAAATGCACATATATGGGGGTAGACTAGGTTTGTAGGCATTATCACCCACCTTCTCCAATAATGAAAAAGGGCCATACCACATAGCCTTGATATTCTTATCAAGATCGTGTAGTCTTTCCTTGTTTTAATGTAACCAAACTTCGTCTCCAACTTTGAATGATTTATCAATTCTATGCTAATCATGTAATTCCTTGTACCTTTCTTGTAACTTATCCACCATCTCTTGTACCTATAAATGGTTTTTCTAATTGTTTCAACAAATTTATGCACTTTAATCCTTATCCTATGATGTCTTCCTTCACTCCTCCTTGATTTACATATACAACATCAAAGGGTGAAGGTGGAAAAACCCAAAGAAAGTTTTGAAATAGGAATTACTAGTGAAAGTATGGACTAATATATTATACGAGTGTTTAATTTAGATCATATATTCATCCTAGGTATTCATATGCTTTTGATTTTAACCCCTAAAAAATTGAACCAATTTCCTATTGACTACTTTTTTTCCCATATATCTGTGAATGGAATGTTGTAGATCTTTTCAAATTTGTGTCCATCTTCTATCAAAGGATAGTCCAAAAGGAACTAAGAAATATAGCACCCCTGTCTAAGATGATGCTCCTTGGTATCCCAAAGTGCACCTAGACTTATTCAAAGAACATGTTTGCTACTTCTTTTCCTTTGATTGTATTTTTACAAGGCAAAAGAATGCACCTATTGTTAAACCTATCAACTACCACAAAAAAATAGTTATGTTCTTTCTTGGTTGTTGGAAAAACGCCCATAAAACACATGGAAATTATTTCCCAAGAATGATTTGGTATAGGTAAGGGATGGTATAAACCTTTATTTATATTATTAGGCTCTCTGGTACAACAAAGTATGCATCATATAACACATTGAGCTACACCATCTTGTTGGATTAATGAGAGGGGGGGTGAATCAGTAATAGAGAAATTTAATCCTTTTTAACCATATAATCCAAATGTTATATCAATGTAGCATTATCATCCAATAAATGAAGATTAAATACGCAATGAAAAAATGAAAAATCTTATACATACAGAGTACACCAATGTTTTACATGGAAACCCAAAGTGGGAGAAAACTACATAATGTTTTTTCTTATATGTCTCGAAGAATTACATTCATTGGAAGCACCGAATTCCTTTGTTTTCCAACTGCAACTAGAAGGATGCTCCAACCCCCTTGTTTCTCAGGCTACAATCTAAAGCAATATCCAAATCCCCTATTTTATGGCTACAACTAGAAGGAGGCTACAACCCCCTATGTTCTCCAGCTACAATTGGAAGGTGGCTACAACCACATGTCCTTGCCCCATCCAACTGTCCTGAAGTAGAAGTAGAATGATGGAACCATTGTCACACTATCACTATGAGATATACTGTTATAAACCTGTACCAATAAAACTGAACCATGCATCAACCATGCATCAACTTATACATCAACCTGCAATCAACCTGTACTATAAACAAGTGCATCAACCATGCACCAACCTGTACCAAACAATCTATAATCAACCTGTACCATAAACAAGTGCATCCAACCATGTACCAAGTATGTACCAATCATGTTTCAACTACTCATCATCTATGACTCATCAATATGTACCAACATCATCAACTATACACCTCATTTATGTTCTAACTCATCAACTACTTGTCTCAATCATGTACCCAACATGTACCTTAACCAAAATCCCTCATCAATTTCATTATCAAAATATGATTTGTAACTTTTTATTAGACCTGGTATATATGATCACATACCTACAAACCTTCCTTAACTTTCACAACAAGAGACTAGCATTTTCATCAGACTTTTCTTTAGTCTCAGATGACTAGTTTGGGATTAGGCAACAACCCTAACTTGAAATAATCATAACTGTGTACTTATAATGAATAAAGATATGAAGGTAGTACATGATTTTCTTCAGTTTGTTTTATGCAATTCCTCCAGGTGTCACTCCTTGGAACCTCTCAAAAAATGAGTTATAGAAAAAATAACATACCTTGCTGAATTCTGGCTTATTCTAGATAGCGACATTGTAGAGAGTTCCCCACACAAAATATTTGTTGAATGGATATAAAAATGTTACAAAACATACTACAGACTATACTCTAACCAACACATTTTGTCTTATTGAATATGGATATGTTACGAAGAAGTTATGATGTTTTTATCTGAAACATCTGTTTTAGACTAGTTTCAGGACTAGCCACGAACCCTATTTTCCACAGAGTGTAACTACAAAAATACAACAATCCAAAAGATGAATTGTTTACCATATATACTTGTATATGTTTCCTCAATGTCTTATCAATTTCATGGTCTGAATCATCCTAGAAAAAAAGTTATTGCGAAAATGGTAAGATGACTTGTAAATAACATACCTTAGAAAGCATCATCAAAAGAATTTATCCTCCCTTGAATTCCAACCTTCTTTTCTTCACCTTCCCTATGAAACTTGACTTAGATATCCTTTGGTTACCTCATTCACCTATAGATATTCAATATGCTCAAGTGTGATGTAAAATGAGAGAGACTTGCCTCTTATTTATACTCTCCAAATATCTTCCTTAGAAGCATCTTCTAGGTCACTTAACCTATTTTCCTCATTTTTAGGGTTAACCAATTTCCATAATTAGAAATTTCTCCATTACTTTATCATTTAAATACTCCTCCTTGACTTTGTCACCTCACTTTATCATTTAAATAATATTATTTGATTTTGTCACTTCACTTTATTATTTAAATAATCCTTCTTGACTTTGTCACTTTAGTTTATCATTTAAATAATAATTTCTTCTTTGCAAGATCTTTGACTTCTTTGACCTTTTGGGGCTTCGAGCCAACATATGAGGGTCCTCCAACTTCGTAAGGCCATAAATCTCAAACTGTGAGGAGTTATGTGACGTTCCACATACCACCAGAAATGACATGACATGTACTATCCATATATAATAGTATTACCTTAAAATATATTAAAACTCATACCATTATACATGAAACAACGTTGGTTCCATTACCCAAATATTTGTGCTATCGGAATTCACTACCATAATTTTTTCAAGGGTTGACATCTTTAGACTACTAGGTTATAAATTAAAAACACTAAAAAATGAATACTACAAACCCTAGAACTTTATACCTAATTAGAGATAATGTTAAATTAATAATCATCACTAATCATGATTGGCTAAACAATTTACAATTTTTTTAACAAAGCATTAGAAACCCTAGACCTTTATACCTTGTTAGACATATCAACACTTAGAAATCACTTATGTTATATTAATTGTTATTACTAATTATCATTAGACTATTATGTTATAAACAAAAACATTAGATTATTAGGTTTTAAACAAAAAAAATACAAAACAAATACTACAAAAACCCTACAAAAAACCCTAGAACTCTATATCTAAAAGATCACTCATGATTTATTAATAATTATCATTTGTCATCTTAACTTATTAATTCCTTAATCTCCATCAATAATTAAAATGTAAAAAAATATAATATTAAGTAATATAATATACTTAAAACCTAAAAAACTTTAAATTATTTATATCTATTAAAAACTTTAATTATTTATATTATTCACTATTAGAAGTCACATTTAATTTATTAATAATTAATTTTGTATTTAATTAGCTCCGATTTAGGGTTACATTTAGACGACCTAGTTATCCTATTTACTGTCCTGCATATACACTATTAATGACTAAGATCAGCTAGCTCTCTAATTGACGATTAGTCCTGATGATGAATCCTGATCCGGATTCGAAACGTCGATGACAAAATGATACCTACTATGGATTCCCCGACAAATGATTTTGAAATTTCTCACCATAGAAATCTGAAAATAGTAACCAACCTTAATCAACAATATCCCCCTTTGGCATTGATGGAAACACTCTGATGGAATACTGAAATCATTTCATGCAATACTCAATTCATATCACTCATGCTCCCCCTAGAACCATGCCTCTGTCCTCTGCATATCTATGACCATTTCTCCCCCTCGAATCATGCCTCTGTCCTCTGCATATGATGAATCTCTCCCCCTTTTTCATCAATGGAAAAGGTATCTTTCCATCCGGGGTTGCTCCCCCTGACTGAACTGTCCTCTTTATGGTGCTTCCTCGTGTACATCTAAGACATATAAGATAATAATTCAAAATCATTCATTTTGGAGTAGAAATAACTCTGAGTCTCTAGCGAAGATACTCAAAGGCTTCCCATGGAAGTGGTTTTGTAAAGATGTCTTCCACTTGTTATTTTGTGCCCACATACTCAAATATGATGTTATTTTTTGTAGCCTATTCCCATAGAAAGTGATACTTGATTGAAAAGTGCTTCATCTTGGAGTGAATCATGAGGTTCTTTGAGATATTGATGGCACTTTTATTATCACAATAGATTGGAATGGGCTCATAATACTCAACCTATATATCTGTTAAAGTTTGTTTCATCCAAAGAACCTGTGTACAACATGTTTTTGCTGCAATATACTTTTCCTCGACTGTAGATAGATATATTGATGATTGTCTCTTGCTTAGCCATGATACTAAACACTCACCCAAGTAGAAAGTTTCTCCACTAGTGCTTCATCGATCATCAATAAAACCCATCCAATCTGCATCTATGTAGGCAATAAGAGATAGATCCTTTCCTTCTAGATACCATAATCCAAAATCTTATGTTCCTTTGAGATATCTGAAAATTCTCTTCACTGCTAATACATATGGGTCCTTTGGTGATACTTGAAATCATGCCACCTGTCCAAATTCCTGCATTAAATCTGGTCTTGATGCTCTCACATATAGTAGGTTTCCAATCATTGACCTGTATTTCCTCTGATCTATAGACTTTGAATCATCATATTTGCTTAACTTGCAATTGGTTTGCATGGAAGTGATGACTGGTTTGCAATATTCCATTTCGAACCTCTTTATCATTTATTTGATATACTTGGTTTGAGAAATAAAAATTCCTTGGTTCCTTTGACATATCTAAAGTCCTAGAAATAAAGATAGTTCTCCAAATAATGACATTTCAAATTCATTCTGCATAACCTTTGCAAATTGTTGGCTTAACCTGTCATCATCACTACCAAAAATAATATCATCAACATAAACTTCAATTAATAAAATATTACCTTGACTTACCTTGATGTAGAGGTTGTTGTCTTCACTTCCTTTTCTGAACCCTTCCTGTTGTAGATATTTATTCAGTTTAGAGTACCATGCTCTAGGAGTCTGTTTTAGACTATACAAGGCCTTCTTTAATTTGCACACATAGTCTGCATTCTCTGACAACTAAAATCCTTCTGGTTGTTCAATGTAGACTTCTTCTTCAAGTTCCCCATTCATAAAAAATGATTTTACATCCATCTGATACACTTTAATATTTTTGGAGCATGCATAAGCTAAAGGCAATCGAATTTCTTTCATTCTAGAAAATAGGGAAAATGTCTCTTCAAAGTCGATTCCTTCAACCTGTGCATATTCTTTACATACCAATCTAGATTTGTTCCCAAGTGTCATTTTTCTCCATTTGATCCAATTCTTCATCCATGGCCTTGTTCCAAAATTCATCCTTGTTGGCCTCTTCAAAATAGGTTGGTTCAATCGTAGATGTGAGTGCTAGGTGTGTTTGTTATGGTGAACGAATTCTTCTTCTAGTCTCAACTCTTGCTTCTTTGTTTCTGATAATCTGATGTAAAGGATGATTCTTCTGTACTCATTTTCTAGGTGTCTTTGGATGCACTTGCTGAACTTGCTCTTCTTCTTCTATCATATTATCTTCATCTTCCTCTTCTACTTCCTTTTCACCTTCTGCTTCTTCCTCAAAAATATGTTCCATTGATTAATTTTCTTCTTCCTTTGATTCTGGTCTTCCCGTTTCATCAATTGTTACGTTGATGCTTTCTACAACTTTGCTCAATCTCATATTGTAACACTTGTGTGATTTCCTTGTACTTGAGTAACCAACAAGTACTCCTTTGTCCACATGAGAGTCAAACTTTCCCATTTTTCCATCTTCTCTTTTGATGTAGCATTTGCTTCCAAAAACTTTGAAGTGCTTCACATTTGTTGGTCTTCCTTTCCATAGCTCGTAGGGGGTTTTGTTAGTGTTGTTTCTGAGCATTAATCTGTTTTGAATGTGAACTGTTGTATGCACTTCCTGTGTCCAAAATATATCTATCAATTTGGAATCCATTAGAATTGTTCGAGCCATTTCATGTACTGTCCTATTCTTTCTTTCAACAACTTCGTTATGTTGAGGTGTCCTAGCAATGAAGAATTGTGTTTTTATTCCATGATTGCTGCAGTAGTCCATAAATTCCTTTGAAGTGAACTCTCCTCCATTATCATATCTCAAGCATTTTATTTTTGAATCCATTTCATTTTCAAACATTTCCTTGTATATCTTGAAGTTTTCAAAATCTTATGACTTATTATTGAGAAAGAAAACTACAGTGATTATTATATAATCATCAACTAATAACATAAAATATTTCTCACCTTTTAAACCCTTTGTTGTAGTTGGTCCAACTAGATCAGTATGCACAATTTCCAGTGGTCATTTCGTTGAATATTCCTTTGATTTGAACCTAGTATTTGTTTTCTTTCCTTGTTGACAATGCTTGCATAAAGTTTTGGTTGGTTTCTTGATCCAGGGCATTTCTATGACTGCTTCTCTTCTGCTGACTTTGACAAGGTTATCAAAATGTATGTGACTGATTCTTCTGTTCCATAACCAACTTTTATCTTCCTTTCCTACAAAACACTTTTCATTTCCAATTTCACTTAATACATATATGTTGCTTGAAGTTCTCGCAGCTGTAGCAATCAATTTTCTTGAACCTTTTTTTCTTATCTCGCACTTTTGTGAATTGAAAGTAACTTTATGACCTTGGTCACACATTTGACTCACACTTAGAAGATTATGTTTCATATCTTCTACTACTAGAACATTTTCTTCCTTGGTATTCTTGTTCCCAATTGTGACTGTGCCTTTTCTAATGATTTTAGTTGAATCAACATTTCTGAATGAGACTGATCCATCTCTTTCCTTTCGTAATGTAAGAAACCTGTCTCTATCACCTGTCATGTGTTTTGAAAAGCCACTATCAACATACCAACCACGTTTCTTCAGCTTAGCTTGTAGAGGGAGTGTGCATTTTTCATTTCTATACTCATCCTGCTTTCTTATCCATGTCCTTTTCTAAGGTTCCTGTCTGTGATTGTTGTTATTCTATTGTGGTTCTCTAGGAGGGACTGTCATTCTGCAATCTTTGGCCATGTGTCCAAAATTGTTACTTTTGTAACATTCCACTTCAGTTCTCAAAGATTCAAACCTATTGTAACTTCCTCTCTGTGTTTCACTAGGCCTTCTTAGATAACCCCTTTGTGTATGAATTTCAAAGTTGTTTATGTTCATTTTTTTATCTCTTCAATTCACAACTTTATGTCTAAAATTATTACATGCATAACATAAACCAAAAAATATAGTTTGATACCTCGGAGTTGAAGATATTCTAAAAGGAGGTACTCTTATAAATTCTTCTTCTTCCTAAGTCCTATCTATCAGTTGTGGATTCTGAAATTTGAATCTTCTCGGTGGAGGATTTTCCCTGTAATCTTCCTTGTAGATGTTCCTATCCCCCTTGATTATTTCTGCATAGCTTTTTGGATATGTTTCTTTCTCTGTTGTTTTGGAGCTTGATCCTTTTTCTGTTTGATTGTATCCAATTCTGGACTTGTCATGATGAGATTTTTGACTGTTGATAATGTCATCCATAACTTTTGAGCTATTCTTCATATTTTTCTTTTGAAGATTCTTTCTTAATGTGCCAATCTCTTCTTCCAAATTTCCAATGATCTTGTATTTTTCTTCTAGCTGTTCTTTGAGTGTTTCTTCAATTATTTTATTTTCTTCTATTTGAATCTTCAAATTTGTGATCATTTGTTCTAGCTCTTGAATGTCTTCTTTCTTGTCTAGTTCTACTTGTAGTTTCTTGTTTTTCTTCTTTTCTCTTTTGATAACTTATATGGAACACATTAATTCCTCTCGGTAGTCAACTTATGCCTCTTCAATTTCTTCTTCGACTTCTTCATATTCTTCTTCGGTTTCTTCGTATTCTTCGGAGTATTTTTTAATAGAGTCTTATACTGCCATGAATAGAACTCTTTTTGTCTCACTGTCACTGACTTCATCTTCATCTCTGATGAGATGTCTTCTTTGGTGCATAAGATTTTCTTGAAAACTTTATTTGTGGTTCTTTTGCCATTTGAGTAACTTTCATTATTTCTTTTTTTCTTATAAGAAAATTTGTTAGCAAAATGACCAATACCATCACAGTTAAAACAAATTAAATGAAGCTTACCTCTATACCTACTGTCCATTCCCTTGTTCAGTCTTTTGAAAATGTTGGCCACTTCTTCATCATATTCTGAGATGTCACTGTTGCTGCTATGTTTTTCTTTTTTCCTTCCCTTTTTCTTTGACTTTTTAGATGCTTTGAAGGTTGCTTATTTTATATCTGGATTTTCCTGTTCAATTCTCATTTCATATGTTGTGAAGATTCCATGTAATTCATCCATGTTTATTGAGTTTATATTTGATCTTTCTTCTAGTGCTAATATCTTAGGGTCAAATCTCATAGGAAGAGATCTTAGTACTTTTTGAACAATTACAGATTCTTTGATTTATTCTCCCAATCATATGATTTCATTTACTGTTTCATCAACTCGTAAAAAGTAAGATGCAATATTCTCATCTTCCTTCATCTTAAGTTGTCTGAATTGACCTCTATAAGTTTGAAGCTTTACTGCTTTGACTTTTGAATCTCCTTGATAAATATTTTGAAGTTTGTCCCAAATCTCTTTAGCAGATTTACAATGTGCAACTTTGGTGAATACCGTTTCACTAAGACCATTCAGAAGTGCATTTTTGGCTTTGGAATTATTTTGAATGAGTTTCACTGCTTTGTCATTTGTTGGCAGAATTGTTGGTGTTGTGTATCCATCTACAATTGATTGCCAAATTTCAAATCCATGTGCATGTATATATGTTTTCATTCTTATGCTCCAAAATGCATACTTTTGTCCATTGAACTATGGTATTCCATTTTTATACAAGTTGTTTCTCTCCATGTTCTACCTTTTAGTTGTTAAACTGATTTCTGAAGGAACCTGCTCCGATACCAATTGTTGGATTACTGAGAGGGGGAGTGAATCAATAATAGAGCAATTTAATCCTTTTTAACCATATAATTCAAGTGTTATATCAATGTAGCATTATTATCCAATAACTACAAAGTAAATAAGCAATGAAAAAATGAACAATCATACACATACACAGTACACCAATGTTTTACATGGAAACCCAAAGCGGGAGAAAACCACATAATGATTTTTCTTATATGTCTTGAAGAATTACATTCATTGGAAGAACCAAATTCCTTTGTTTTCTATCTGCAACTAAAAGGAGGCTCCAACCCCCTTGTTTATCAGGCTACAACCTAAAGGAAGCTCCAAATCCCCTATTCTCTGGCTACAACCAGAAGGAGGCTACAACTCCCTATGTTCTCTAGCTACAACCATAAGGTGGCTACAACCACCTATCCTTTCCCCGTCCAACTGCCCTGAAGTAGAATATTACAAAACTGTACATATATAAACCAATTAAAATAAGTCAATTTATAAGCATGATACAAACACATTTAAAAATGTTCAATCAATTTATACGCAACATATAAACAAAAAAATTTAGAAGACTAAATAAATAAATATATATAACACTAATGTAATTACATGATAACCAATGTTAGTTATATATATATATATATATATATATGACTAAAATATAAAAAAATATCAAGGTAAATATATCTACGAGGTTGCGTCGAAAATCATGGACAGAACCATCTTACTGTCCTTCAACGCTCACGAGTTCCAAATGCAAATCTACTACCCCAAGGTGGGAATATTGTCAAAGGCTCTTTTCTAACCGTCCTTCAACTTTGAAAATAGTTTTATGCATTTTAACGAATTGGTATTTTCAATTTACACAGATTAAACCAATAGAATATGAGATTACGGGTCTCAATTTCTTTTCTAACCGTCCTTCAACTTTGAAAATAGTTTTATGCATTTTAACGAATTGGTATTTTCAATTTACACAGATTAAACCAATAGAATATGAGATTACGGGTCTCAATTCAACACCTCCTCTACAGATTAAACCTGGCATCCATATATGTCAATTCTGTTTTTTAAATTGAAAAAAATAATGAAGATGATAAATAAAAATGGACTTTAAAGATTTTTGGGTGCCTTAAGTTTTAATTAAAAAACTAAGAGATATTTACAAATTCACATAATTAGAAGTTATAATTGAATTATTATTTATTTTAATAAACAATACCGTTTTAACAATGAATTAGTCATAAATTCACACAATTAAAAGTTATAATTGAATTATTATTTATTTTAATAAACAATAACGTTTTAGCAATGAATCAGTCATGCTTATGGTAAAGTCATTCGATATATGTTGATAAAAATTGTAACGCTCAAACCTAAAACTCCTTTATAACTTGAAATGTTTGACCTAATTCCATATACATAAAAAGGTTTTCCCGCACAATAAAGACACAACAAAGTTGATTGCATATATTCCTTGTGTCTCTATGTGCGATCACTGGATTTTTTCTTGTTTTTAGAGGAACCTTGCTCACGAAGAGAGTTCTCAAACTCGTCTGAAATAAATGAGGAATTTTTATTGGCATGGATGCCATTGGAATGTTGTTGCAGATTTTGGTGTATCCGAATAATGGGCCTTATTTTTAAAACTTATTGACATATATTCTCTAACATAAACTTTAAAACCAGAGGTGGAAGGAGCGAGAGGGGTCATCATTTTCCCACGAGGAAATCAAGGACTCTCCCTCCATTGGAGCCTTGGAATCTCAACCAATAACCAAGTCGAAGCTTATGCTCTGTACCAAGGTCTTCTTCTTGCTAAAATCCTGAGCATCCACTCCCTCTCGGTGATCGGTGACTCTAATATTATCATAAACCATGCATGCAAAGGATACCACACCCCGAATATTCACTTAAAGGCCATTCTCCAACAAATTTTGACGACCATCAATCACTTCTTCAATATCTCCCTCTTCCATGTCCTTCGAAAAAACAAGAAAATGGTATACATCCAAGCAAATATGGCCATCGCCCTGGAGCAAGGTTTGTTAGTAGTCAATGGCCTCACACATTACAAACCCATCCCATGACCATGTCACAATTTTGTCAGGTCCACGACGCATGGAAGCCAACTCACCAGCCCACTCAGCAAGACACTTGGAATTTCTTGGCCTGGGTTGCTAAATCATCTCGTCATAAATCCTCCTCACTGCCTTTGACATCGGACACATTTGGCACTTGCAACAACCTACCTCACCTCACCTCTTAACACTTAGATGCCTCCCCCCTCACCTCAATGTGTGTCAACCTACTCTTTATCACCATCTCCCCTGACTTAGGAAGTCATTTCATCGTCTCTTCGATTGCTCCTATGCGTGGAATCAAGGCTTGGAGTGGGATGAACCTATTCAGCATGATGCCCTGGGCATACTATGCATTGATTTCAGGTAATGTCAACAGTACCAATTTCAGCAGCACATATGGTCGTAGCTCATGTTCAAAATTGGGAAATCGGATTTGTTCGTTGAATCCAGCAAGGGTGATGGAGCATATCATAGGAGGTGTGGTTCATTTCATAGGAATTCTCCATACTTCACATAGAAAATGAGAAGGAGCTCTAGCAATAAGAGCGCAGTTTCAGTAGAAGAGCATGATGAGTTGGTGAGAATGGTGAAAAACTAGTAAATCCAACTCATATCTCTCTCAGCCCAAGTTCTATCCATAACTAAAATTACCATTCAGCATCGGGGGAAACAACAGAGGAACAAGGATGAATTTGAAGCGTTAAGGCAACATATAGAAGCTCTTCAATTTGTGGTTGGGCCTGTTTCACCTTCAACCTCCCTGATTACAGCCATTTCTCATGGAGCTTCCTCGCCAGGATCACGACCGCAACTCGACTTGAATTTGTGGCCTCCAATAGAAGAAGACTCCTCTGCATCGGACCAAAACAAATTTTAAGTGTATGCTATGTTTCACTGTGCTTTTATTAGGATATTTTTGCATGATTTTCACCGTACAAGCCCAAATAGGATTTAGTATTCTAGAAAACACTTCCCCTGCTCACCACTTCCTCACCACTTCCTTCTGGGAGCATATAGGGGAGTGGATTTTGTTTTCTACAAATCCTGTAGAATAGATTTTGTACTCGTCCTGCATTTACTCGCAGCTTTTTTAATATAAATTTTACTCTATTTCTGTTTAAAAAAAAACATAAACTCTAAAACCATAACCCTAATACAAATAACACCTAAATCTAAAACCCTAAACCTAATACGAATACCATAAACCTAATAAATTTATTCCAGAATTTTGTAGTCAGGATTTTGCAGGCCAAGTTTGATGCAACAGATAATGGCTAACTCTTCCAGTTGTCTGAAACAATTAATACATGTTGAGAAAAGGCATAGGACATCACCCTCTTGTGCTCTTCCTTCTTAGTGTGGAGCTTAGTTTGAATTTATTCGGTAGTTTGCAGACTACCCTCCCACCATTTGTAGTCCCATCATTTTGTTGACTGCTATTCGAATCACATGAAGTGAGGCCATAGAAAATAAATAAGTAATGTTCTGTGTAGGGACAAACTTGTGAATGAAACCCTCAAAGATCGACTGAAATAAATGGAAAACGTACCTGTGTCTATCAGACTCTATAGCATATAGCTAGGGGTGATTAAATAACCAAAAACATTATTCCCCGTTCCTGGGTGAAATTTGAAAGGCCGCCCAAACTTGGCAAAATTTGAAAGGCCACACAGACTTGTCATCCAACGTAACCACCCGTTGGTTTCATGTGTTAATTGAAACACAGTAAATGGCATCACCAAATAGGGATGCTTGACATCCATAAAAATCTGTCTAAAATGACACCTCGTATCCATATAATTAGTTTCAACGGAACATGGCAATGAGGAGTTTTATACATATTAATTCTTCTTAAGCAGTTAACATGTCAATCAATTGTCAGAGAAGTAATTTCTTAATCATATTAACTAAATGTGAAAAAGTAAACGAGGAAACATACACATTCATAAATGCAAGGAAGTTATGAACATTAAATTTCATTCATTGATTTGGGACGATGATGAGGAATATGCCATCATCTTTTATTTTTGACGATAAGATTAGAATTTGTAATTGAAAGACAGGTTAATCCATCAATTTGAATAGGGGGCACGCCTATCGGGGTAACTAGCAACCACTTTATAAAAGTGGTTGATATACGCTGATCGACACCATTAGTTTAGAAAGGTGAAAAATTGCATCGATCGATGTATATCAACCACTTTTATAAAGTGGTTGTTGTTAGTTGACCACTGACATGCCTTGGGGACGACCATTAATGTATTGATTAATTAATTATAGATTAATGTAATATATAATAATAGTGTATTAATGTAAAGATGTTGATCAACCTCGAACATTAATGTATTATATTAATGTATATAAATTAATGGTCTACTAATGTATTAATATAATATATAATACTAATGTACAAATATAATGTATAAATTAAAGTGTCAATAGATTAATATATAATGTAACATATTAAATTATTAATACATTAAATTATTGATTGATTGATAAATAGATACATTAATAATGTAATGTATTAAGTAATTTATACATTAATACATTATTAATAAATAATACATTAATAATATATTAAATGTATCAATAAATATATTAAATTTATTAATAAATACATTACTAAAGCATTAATACACTAATAAAGTAATACATTAATAATAGATTAATAAAGTAATAATACATTAACCTAAATGTAAGCAGTAAAACATTATTAAAGTATTGATACATTAACAATAAATTATTATATTATTGTAATGTATAAATTAAAGTATTAATATATAATGTCATCTATTAAATTATTAAATTATTAATAACTAATAATTTAATATACTAATTAAGTAATACATTCCTAAAGTATTAACACATTACAATATTATTAAAGTATTATTACACTAATAAAATAATACATTAATAAAATAGTAATACATCACTAAAGTATTAATACATAATTACATTATAAATTAAGAGTGTTAATTTACATTAAAGTATAATATAACATATTAATTAATTGATACATTAATAATGTAATGTATTAATTAATTATTACATTTATACAATAATAATTAAGACATTTTTTTAAAGGATTTAAATAGTAGATTAAAACTCCTAACTTATAAGGACAACATTGAAGAACTCTATCATAATTTTACAACTACACTTTCCACTTCCATTAACAAGTTCTCTTTCGAGGTGTCCCATAAAAAGAATAATAGAACAACCAACCCTTGGTATGATAAAGAATGTAAAATTGCTAGGAAAGCCATTAGGGATGCTTCTAATGAGCCCTTAAAACTCAATAAGATGAATATGTACAAAGCCCTAATTAAAAGGAAAAAAAGATACTATATCAATAAAAGGCAACAACAACTTTCACAACTATACAAGTTGGATCCTAAGAAGTTCTCGAGCCAAATTCTAAAACGCAATACTAAAGAAAATAATAGGATTCCATTAACGGACTGGGATTCCTACCTTAAAAGTCTTTACGAGTTCCCTAATGCCATGGACACCATTCCTATTGTCCCTACAAAGGAAGAAGTTTTTTCTTTAGATGACATAGAGTTCAGGGTTAAGCGGCTCGCAAATGGGAAAACTGAGGACATTGAAGGCTACCAAGCTAAAACTTTTAAAATCAGAGGGGCAATCCTTATCCCTCACATACAAAAGCTCTTCAATTTAGCAGTCAAGCAGGGCTTCCCTAAACCTTGGACGCAAAGCCTCATTGTTCCTATTTTTGAAAATGGGGAGAAAAACATTCCCTCTAATTATAGGACCATTATGATTAACCCAATTTTAGCCAAGCTTTATGGAATTATTTTGGAAAAGAAGATTAGCATTTGGACAGAAAGTCACGGTAAAAGAGATAAAGGTCAGGCTAGGTTTAGGAGATATCATTCAACTGTGGACCATCTTGTTACCTTTAGGATCATTGCAGAGGAGTTCCGTAATACTAAAACAAATCTTTTTTGTTTTTTTGTTGACTTTAGAAAATCTTTTGACATGGTTCCTAAGAAAAACCTTTGGAATAGGTTGGAAAAGATAAAAGTGCCTCTCAAGTTGAGGGCTACTGCAATAAGGATGTATGAGAACGTTATTGATAAGTTTAAAAACACTAAGGGCTAGTCAAAAGATATTAACTCCAATATCGGAGTCAAACAAGGTTGTCCCTTGTCCCCTACCTTTTTGGCATATACATTGATAAATTAGAAGAATGCTTGGAAAAAGCAGGTTGTGTCGGCCCTACTCTCACTGGTATAGTCATCAATCTTCTTCTTTATGCCGATGATATCGTTTTTATGGCAAGGAGTCCCCATGATCTTGAAAACCAACTAAGAATCCTCAAGGATTTTTGCTCCAATATGGGTATGACTATTAATACTGATAAGACTAAGGTCATGATTATTAAATCCAATAAGATCCCTTATGATACCTTGGTATATGACAACAACAACTTGGAGGAAGTGACTTCATACAAATATCTTGGAATTGATATTCACCACAAGATTAATTGGAATTATAGAATTGAGAAAAGGATTATTGGGGGATGGAAATCTTATTATGGGCTTGAAAACAATTGTAAATCAGCTGAACTTTGGAGTTGGGATAAGAAGAAACTCCTCTTTGAGAGTCTTGTTACACCTGTTATTCTTGATGGATGTGAAGTCTGGGGCTGTAGTATCTCTCGTGAATCCTGGAGAAAGATAGAGGAAATACAAAAGAATTTTATAACCTATAATCTCAAAATTAAAGGAAACATGCCCTATCCCATCCTCCTTGTAGAAACAAGCCACTCCCCCATTGAGAGCATAGCTATGACTAGATACCTAATGTATAAGAACAAGTTAAACAACATGGAAGACAAGAGGCTACCTAAAATTGCTTCCAAATCAAGTCATAACCACCATCGACTCAAACAAGGATGGCATAAATATGCCCGGTCTTGACCAAACTATTGGGGAATCATGGAAGAAACCATTTTGCAGAATAAAGATACTATTAAAAAAAATGTCAAATCAAAATTTAAGGAAAAAATGTGGTGTGATAAAAAGTTAGAGAAAAAAATAAAATTAAGGTATTATAAAGATGTAATCAACCCTAATCTAGAAGATCAAAATTATCTGTCTATTTTGCCAAGTGTAAAGAAAAAAAAAAAGCGTTTCTAAGATAAGAACAAATTCTCATGAGCTCCATAGTGAAACTGGGCGTTGGTCAATTCCTAAAACGCCATGGGATGAAAGAGTGTGTCACCTTTGTGACACTAAGAAGGTTGAAGATGAAAAGAACTTTCTCTTAGATTGTCCAGCCTATACCCATATTAGATCTCATTTTCAAAATATTGATCACACTACCAACCTTCCTAACCTCTTAACTCAACAGAAGTATGGTGATCTTGGAAATCTTCTCTTAATGCTTTTCGAGCAGAGAAACAAAATTCTAAAGAATCACAAGTAATCACTTACGCTCTTAAGGTCTGATAGACCAATTAGGTCTTAGTGGACGTTATTCATCATCATCATCATCATCAATATTACTTTGAAAGTAGTACATTAATAATACATTATTACACTAATAATACAAAAATAAAAATTTTCATACATTAAATACATTTAACAAATTAAATATTTTGAAAAATTAAATACATTTTTAATAATAATAATAATCTATTTTTAAGGTCACGATCAAGCCACACTAAATTGGTGTATGAGACCCCCTTGTTTGTGGGACAAGGGACCCCCCTCCACCCAACGATTTGACTGGTAAAGTCTATAGAGGTATACATACACTACACCCCTCTGGATTTGAACTTGTGACCTCTTAAGAGGAAACACATGTTCTTAACCATTAGGCCCACTTTAAATACAATTTTAATAAATACATTTAAATACACATTTTAATAAACTAAATATATACAGCATGAGTGGGCCTAATGGTTAAGAACATGTGTTTCCTCCTAAGAGGTCACAAGTTCAAATCGAGAGGGGGGTAGGGTATGTATACCTCCGTAAACTTTATCAGTCGAAGGAAAGATTGACTATGGTTCATCATGGTTGTCCTTCATCATTGTTGATTGTGGTTGACCATGACGATGGCTGACTATGATTGACCGAGGTTTATTATGATTGACCATGCCCATGGTTGACCTTCATTGACCATGTGTATCATTTATTCTAGTGGTCCATGTTGAATATGTTTAACCATAGTTTACTATGGCACTACTGCATTACAATGTTGACCGTGTTTTGTTCGTCACATTGCCACATCAGGTTTTGTTCATCACATTGTGACATCAAATTTTCTTTGTCACATGACATCATAAGGTTATGGATATCAAATTAGGAAAAAGGGTTTTGTTTGTCACATTATGGTGTTGAAATAGGTATTTTATAGACCGAGAGTGGGTTATGTTCGTCACATTGCGACGTCAAGAAATGTTTGTTTCATTTCAATGTTGGTGTATGTTTTTCACATTTCTACATTGGTTGTGTACATCACATTGCCAAAATGGGTTTTGTTCATGACATTATGACGTTTGAAAATGTCTGTCACAATGTGACATTACAATATGTGCATCACATAGTGATGATAGGGCTATGTTCATCACATTGTGATGTTACAATGTTTGATACATTGCTAAGTGACTATGTTTGACACATTGTGATGTTCGAAAATGTTTCACATTGTGACGTCAGGATATGTGTGTCAAATTGCAACATGAGGAAATGTTCTCCACATTACTATCCACATTGCAAGGACATGGCTATGTTCCTCACATTGTGAGGACATGGATTTGTTCCTCACATTGCAATGTCAATTTATGCTTATCACATCGTGACGTTACTATGTTCAACAAATTGCAATGTTGTTATGTTCATCAGATTACAATGTTACTATGTTCATCATTGTGCGACGTTACTATTTTTAACACATGGCAAAATCACTATGTTCTTCACATTGTGATGTCTAGTTTTGTTCGTGATATTGTGTGTCATATTGTAATATGAGGAAATGTTCTTCACATAGCGACGACATGGTGATGTACGACGTATGCTTATGTTCGTTACAATGTGACGTTACTAACCACATTGTGAGGACATGGCTATGTTACTCACATTGCGACATCAATTTATGTTTTTCACATAGTGACTTTAATATGTTCAACATTTTGCAATGTTACTATGTTCATGAGATTATAATGTTACTATGTTCGTCATTACGCGACATTACTATTTTCAACAGATTACAACATTACTATGTTCTTCACGTTGTAACGTTCAATTTTGTTTGTCAGATTGTAACATCGGGTTATGTTTATTGCATGCCAAGGTTGGTTTGTGTTCAACACATTATGAAAATGAAGTTTAGGCGATATTTTTAAAAATAAATTTAACAAAGTGTTTCATGTTTGAAAAAGATAGGAATTTTGAACTCATGCAATATATTACACAGAAGGAAAATTAGAACCATAATTTTTCTTTAAGGACATTTATAGAATATGATTTTGAAATATAAAATCTATTGCTTTGAAATACACATATTTAAAAATAGGGTATGCATTTGTACATTCTTCCATTTGGTGTTGCAAATTACGATTGTGAGGAAAACACAAAGGAAGGGGTTAAAAGAAACAACCACTTTATAAAAGTTTATGTTCGACACATTGCGACGTTACTATGTTCGACATATTGGAATGTTACTATGTTTGGAAGATTGCAATGTTATTATGTTTGTCACATTGCATAGTAACTATGTTTCTCACATTGCAACTTTACTATGTTAATCACATTTCAATTTTGCAATGTTTGTCATGTTGTAATGTCTGATTTTGTTCGTCATATTTTAATGTATAGTTGTGTTTGACACATGCCCAGGTTCATTTTTCTTTGACAAATTATGAAAATAAACTTTTAGACAAGTTTTTTTTTAAATGATAACAAAAAATGTTTGGACAACTTTAAAAAAAATGATAACAAAGTGTTTCCTATGTGACAAAGATAGGAATGTTGAACTTATGTGATATATTACATAGAAGGAAATATGGAGTCATAATTGTTCTAAGGACATTGATAGAAAATGATCTTGAACTGAAAAATATATCCCTTCCAAATAAGCATATATAAAATTAGACTATGCATTTATGCATTCCACTTTTTGGTGTTGAAAATTGCAATAATCACAAAAACAGAAATGAAGGGGTTGAAAGTAATTATGATTTATGGTTGTAAAATATTTTTTTGAAATCCATTTATGATTTATTTGTGATTTATTTATGAAATATTTATATTATTTCAATTTTAATGATTTTCAGCTTCAACCTTGTGAGTGTCACAAAGGTGACATATACTTTCATGCCATGTTGATTTCCTTTTACATATTATTTTCCTTTAATATTTTATAACTAAATAATTTTTTCATCCAAATTAATTTTTTTTATAGTAAAATCTTTTATTAAGTTATGAAAGACATTTATATCTTTGGACAAATTTAAGTTATTTTCATATCAATCAAAATATAAAATATTTTCTTTTTCTTCATATATTATTATTAAAAATTTAGTTTAAAATAAAAAATAGTAATTTTCTTCTTGATATGATATATTGGTATTACATATTTGGTTTACATTGAACACTTTATTAATTTTACTTGAATTTTTTTAATAACTTATATTTTATATCTTAATTTTTCAACAACTATTTAAAATAGTTTAATTTTAATTCAAAAATAATTATATTTTAATTTTTTTTACTATTTATATGTTAATATTTTGATTAAAAATTTAAACAATTTAAATTACAAAATCCCAAAATATTACAAAACTGTACATATATAAACTAATTAAAATAAGTCAATTTATAAGCAAGGTACAAACACATTTAAACATGGTGAATCCATTTATAGGCAACATATAAACAAAAACATTTAGAAGGCTAAATAAATATATATAACACTATTGTAATTATATTATAACCAGCGTTATAAATACATATAAGACGAAAATATTAAAATATATCAAAGTAAATCATCTACGAGGTGTCGAAAATCATCTGGGAAAGAACCATCTTATTGTCCTTCAACGTTCATAAATTCCAAATGAGAATAAGTTCATGAATTCCAAACTAGAATCTACTGCCCACGGTGGGAATATTGTCAAAGGCTCTTTTCTAACCGTCCTTCAACTCTGAAAATAGTTTTATGCATTTTAAAGAATTGGTATTTTAATTTACACGGATTAAACCTCCTGTACGGATTAAATGTGGCATTCATATACATCAATTCTGTTTTTTAAATCGAAAAAAATAATGAAGATGATAAATAAAAATGGACTTCAAAGATTTTTGGCTGCCTTAAGTTTTAATTAAAAAACTAAGAGATAATTATAAATTTACATAATTAAAAGTTATAATTGAATTATTATTTATTTTAATAAACATTAATGTTTTAGAAATGAATCACTCATAAATTCACATAATTAAAAATTATAATTGAATTATTACTTATTTTAATAAACAATAACGTTTTAGCAATGAATCAGTTATGCTTATGGTAAAGTCATTCGATATATGTTGATAAAAATTGTAACGCTCAAACCTGAAACTCCTTTATAACTTGAAACGTTTGACCTAATTCCATATACATAAAAAGGTTAGTCCGCGCAATAAAGACACAACAAAGTTGATTGCATCTATTCCCTGTGTCTCTATGTGCGGCGACTACATTTTTTCTTGTTTTTAGAGAAACCTTCCTCACGAAGATAGTTCTCAAACTGGTTTGAAATAAATGAGGAATTTTGATTGGCACGGCTGCCATTGGAATGTTGTTGCAGATTTTGGTGTATCCGAATAATGGGCCTTATTTTTAAAACACATTCACATATATTCTCCAACCTTAACTTTAAAACCCTAACCCTAATATGAATAACACCTAACTCTAAAACCCTAACCCTAATACGAATACCGTAAACCTAATAAATTTATTCCAGAATTTTGGAATCGGGATTTTGAAGGCCAAGTTTGATGCAATGGATAATGGATAACTCTTCCAGTTTTATGAAACAATTAATAGATGTTGAGAAAAGGCATAGGCCATCGCCCTCTCATGCTCTTCGTGCTTAGTGTGGAGCTTATTTTGAATTTCTTCGGCGGTTTGCAGACTACCCTCACGCCATTTGCAGTACCATCGTTTTGTTGACTGCTATTCGACTCAACACGAAGTGAGGCCATAGAAAATAAATAAGTAATTTTCTGTGTAGGAACAAACTTGTGAATGACACCCTCAAAGATCGGTTGCAATACATGGAACACGTACCTCTGTCTATCAGACTCCGTAGCATATAGCTAGGGGTGATTAAATAACCAAAAACATTATTCCTCGGTCCTGGGAAAAATTTGAAAGGCCGCCCAAACTTGGGGACATTTGAAAGGCCACACAAACTTGGCATCCAGCATAACCAACCGTTGGTTTCATGCGTTAATTGAAATGCAGTAAATGGCATTACCACACAGGGACGCTTGACATCCATAAAAATCTGTCCAAAATGACATTTAGTATCCATATAATTAATTTCAAAGGAAAGTGGCAATGAGGTGTTTTATACATATTAATTTTTCTTAATCAGTTAACGTTTCAATCATAGAAGTAATTTCTTAATCATATTAATTAAATGTGAAAAAGTAAACAAGGAAACAAACGCATTCATAAATGCAAGGAAGTTATGAACATTAAATTTCATTCATTGATTTGGGAAGGCAAGCATCTTTTATTTCTCACCATAAGATTATAATTTGTAATTGAATAACATGTTAAATGTTACTAGTTGACGACCGACATGCCTTGAGGACTACCATTATTGTATTGATTAATTAATTATACATTAATGTAATATATAATAATAATGTATTAATGCAAAGATGATGATCAACCTAGAACATTAATGTATTATATTAATGTATATAAATTAATGGTCTATTAATGTATTAATGTAATATATAATACTAATGTACAAATAGAACCTATAAATTAAAGTACTAGATTAATGTATAATGTAACATATTAAACTATTAATACATTAATAATGTATTAATACATTAAATTATTGATTGATTGATAAACAGATACATTAATAATGTAATGTATTAAGTAATTTATACATTAATACATTAATAATAAATAATACATTAATAATATATTAAATTTATCAATAAATATATTAAATTTATTAATAAATACATTACTAAAGTATTAATACAATAATAAAGTAATACATTAATAAAATATAGATAAAATAATAATACATTAAACTATTTTAATTAGTAAACTATTATTAAAGTATTAGTACATTAACAATAAATTATTAAATTATTGTAATGTATAAATTAAAGTATTAATATATTAATATATAATGTAATCTATTAAATTATTAATATATTAATAACTAATAAATTAATATATTAATTAATTAATTCATTCCTAAAGTATTAATACATCACAATATTTTTTTTTGTGAATAAAAGGTGGATCCTTATATTAATTTCAACTGAAGGCTTACAAAAAGACTTGCAACCTATCTATCTACACAAAAATGCCTACGGTTGAAGCTATAATTGATTAGGTTTCTCTTCTTGGTTTCCCGAGGTCCAAGTTCCCAAAATCATCGGATCAGATCAACGACCCACGATGGCCCACAGACAAAGGCTCAGATCCTCTTCTTGACTTTGCGATTTGCGTTGTTGGAGGAATGGCTTGCGCTTCTTTCCCGAAACTCGAACCCTCAAACTTCACTGCGGTTGTATTGCGAGTTCACATTTTGAAACTGTTGGCTGCTCCAGATTTTGGGATTTCATGCCTCGGGATAATGAGGGAGCAAGTGTTCCCTTTTTTCCGATACTCGAAATTGTGAGTTCTTCGGAACCAGATTGACAGTCCAAATTTCCTCGGGATCAACGGTCCAGATCCTCTCTCGCATTTCACGATTTCTCATTTCATGACTTCTTGACATGGGAAAATTGCTTCCTCCGAGCTTCTGACCCCCAATTTTCAAGTTCCAAAAATCATTTGTCAACGGTCTAGATCTCCTCGAGCATCAACGGTCCAGATCTCCTCAAGCACCAGCGTTCGAAATTTCAGGATTTCACATCTCGAGGTAACGAAGAACTGAGTGTTCCCCCTCTTCTGATACCTGAAAATGCGAGTCCTTTGAGACCATATCGACAGCCTAGATTTCCTCAGGAGAAATGGTCCAGATCCTCTCTCACATTTCACGATTTCGCATTTTGCGACTTCATGACTTGGGCAGACAACTCCCTCCGAGCTCCTAACTCCAAATTGTCGAGTTCCCGAAATCATCAGTTGACGGTCCAGATCTCCTCAAGCACCAACATTCCATATCTTCTCAAGCACCAACTTTCTAGATTCTCTCACACTTTTCGCGAATTTGCGAAAAGTGCATCCTCCATGCTCCTCACTCCCAATTGCCAAGCTCCCAAAAACATCTGTCGGTTGAAGATTTTCTTCACTGACACTTACGACCGGCCTCTCTACCGAGATTCTAGTCATTTTTTACTTGGAAGAATTTATAGGTAGAAAGAGGTGGCACCCCGTTCGGATTAGGGCCATCCCACTGGGCAAGCTCCTCGCATTGGAGCTAGAGGGGTGAGTTTTGGGACTGCTTGGAATCGTGGAGAATGATCTGCTGCATAGAATCAACCCCTGCATTGGCGAGTCTGTTTGCTACTTTGTTATCACTTCGTCGAATGTGTAAGGGGGTTAGAGTTAGAGAGGCTTTGAGAAGAGCCTCGAAGCTATAAAGACGGCCAAGGAGGCACCAACTAGGAGTGATTTTCCCTCGATCTATGCCATTCAAGATTTTTGTTTCCAAGTCTATTATGATTTTGGAGTCTTCTTCAATGATAAGACAAGTGAGGTTTTGATCTAGAGCCATTTGCATTCCTTTGATGAGACCCCAAATTTCTTTTGAGTTATTGGTGTTGCATCCGAGAGTTTCTGCAATGAGGCTTTGTAATTGTCCCAAGTTGTTTCTTATGACCACTCCATAACCTGAGTGTCCTGGATTACCTTTTGATGCGCCATCAATGTTGACCTTATGGAAGCCTGGCGGGGGGGTGGGGGGAACCACTTAGAGGGACTGGAGGATTTTAAAATTAGAGAGGGTTGTTGAGGAGGGCTGGAGTGAGAAAAGGATAAGCCCCAAGAGTTGAGGAGTGAGAGCTCACCTAGGTCAATGGGGAAGTCTTCCTTGGTCCATAATTGTAGCTGAAGAGTTTCCTGTAGATGCAGGAGGATTGTATTCCATAGGAGGGTGGGAGGAGAGGTTTGGGAATGAAAGATCCTTCTATTCCTCTCTTTCCATAGTTGCCAAGATATAAATCATGGTAAGAGTTGCCAGGTTATGTTCAGGATAGGAATTTTGAAGGAGCTGGATCCCCAATCCCTGATGGTGCTTATGATACTATTTTTGACTCGTTTGTTTCTTCTCATGAACTGAGTGGCCTGGTTCTAGATGTTCGCACTGAGTGCACAATTATTTAGGAGGCACTCCATGGTTTCTTCCTAGAGATGGCAGAGATGGAAAATCAAGGGGCCAATGAAACCTTGTCTTTGAAGATTGTCCCAGGTTAAGATCTTGTTCTAGAGTAGAAACTAGAGGAAAGTAGAGATTTTGGGCCAGATTTTTTATTTCCATATCATTGTCCAGATGCTATCTTTTTGAATATTGTGGAATTTCTCCTGAAGAGTGTATCTCTCCTTGAGAGTAAAGCTTCCATGAGGTGTTTATCCCCATATATGAATGTCTTGGTATGTTCTTTTTCGGATTTGCCTTTGGGTTGTAGCATGTTTCTAGTGCTGCAGGTCACAGTCCATTTCCACTTGGAGTTCCTGATGAGTAGATTTCCATATTCTCCAGGGAGAGGTGCTGGGGGTATCTGTCCACAAATTTACTACTTTGAGAGTGGCAAGATATTGAATGTGATTTTCATAGGATTTTAGATTTTCTTCAAGTTGAAGGGGTGGCATTTGATGCGAGGAGTCCATCCAGAATAGGGAATTTTGGCCATTGCGAACTTCTCAGAAAGCATTCTCCGGTATGAGTGGCCTATTTTTCTAGGCTGCATTCGAGATGTTGGAGCCATGAATTTTCTCCTGGATTCTTATAAGTTGACTTTGGTGCCTATTTGGGGCATATTTTCATTTCCAGAGTTTTGCCCAGATCTCTACTGGTGTTTTGAGCCATCTCCACCAAATTATTTCTCCCATGGTTCTATTTAATTTTCCAGTGTCTTGGAGGCCCAAACCACCTGAAGACTTGGGCTTGCAGACTTTGTCCCAGCTGACTAGGGCCCATTTTTTGTTCGGGTAGTGTCCATGCCATAGAAAGATTCTTTGTATATTTCTTATTTTCTTTATGACTGATTGAGGGGCAGCTAGGGATGAGAAGAGGTAAGCTGGGATGGCTTGGAGGACTAACTTTAAGAGAACAATTCTAGTTGGAAGGTTGAGGGAGTGAAAGGTCTAGTTGCTCAGAGGGTTGGTGATGGAGAGTAGGAGAGAGTCCCAGGAGATGTTTCTGGCTACTGAGTCACAAAGAGGGATTCCTAGGTAGTGAGAGGGAAGAGTACAAACATGGGTGTTCAGAAGTTGAGAAAGGTGTTGTTTGATTGCCACGGGAGTATTAAAAAAGAAGAGCTGCGATTTGGCCAGATTAAAGGTGGTGCCAGAGGCTTTGCTGAAATTGGAGAGGATGGTGCTTAGTTTAATTGCTTCTTGCGCAGTGGGGATGTTCATTATAAGTGTTCCATCGAAAAATTGTCTGTGGGAGGATGCCGGTTGTAACCCATGAAGAGGGAGGCCTTGGAGGGATCCATTTTGAATTGAAGCCTTAATATAGCATCCTAGACCTTCAACCATTATGAAAAAAGTGAAGGGGGAGACAAAGTCACCTTGCCTTAGTCCTCTTGAGGGGTATAAGGGTGGAGAGGGGACACCATTGATGATGATTGAGGAAAAGGTCGAGGAAATGAGGTTCATTATCCAAGAGACCCATTACTTGTTGAAACCAAAAGCCGATAGGAGCTCTTTCATGTATTGGCAACTTAATTTGTCAAAATATTTTGAAAGGTCAAGTTTTAGAAGAATACATGGAGTATGAGTGCTTTTGAGAGAGTGAATGATTTCATGGACAAGTATGACGCTATCCATGATTTTCCTTCCTTCGACATATCCTAATTGCTCCTTGGAGATGATGAAGGGTAGAATTGGATTGAGTCTTAGAGCTATGACCTTGGAAATGATTTTGTAGATCACATTGCAAAGAGCTATGGGTCTGAAGTTCTTTGGATTTGTGACCCTTTATTATTTGGGTATTAGGGTGAGGAAAGTGGCATTTAGTGCTGGAAGAACTTTTCCTAAGCTGCGTGATTCCTCCACCAGCTGCCACACTTCCTCCCTTAACATTGGATAACAAGAGTGGAAGAAGTCTGTTGTGAAACCATTTGGACCTCGAGACTTGCCTATGGGTAACTCCTGGATAGCCTGATCCACTTATGCTTGTGTTATTGGTGTCATGAGAGCCTCATTCTATTATTGGGTGATTACAGTTGGAATATTTTGGGTTACCCACTCTATTGATGAGGTGTCATCCACCTTGGGTTTTGAGAGGAGATCCTTGTATAAGTTTGTCATCTCGTGCATTATTTTCTGATGAGTTAACAGGGTGTTTCCTTGCAAGTCATCCAGCTTCGTGATGCGATTGATAAGGCATCTGTGGATCATAAAATGATGGAATAATTTGGTGTTTTTCTCTCCCTCATTGAGCCATTGAACCCGATATTTTTGTCTCCACAATATTTCTTCCTGCTTGTGTCTTTATTCTAGTTGCCTTTTGAGTTCACTCTCCTCCTGCTTCTGAGTGATTTTGTATTCTATGTTAATGAATTGTCCCTGAAGGTTATCTAGTTTTTGTTCCATCATTTTCCTTTCCTATAAAATGTTCCCAAAGACTTCTTTGTTCCATTTGTGCACCTGTTGTTTAAAATGTTTGAGCTTTTTCTGGAAGAAATACATTTTTGTACCCCTCTGTGTTTTTGTAGTGCTCCACCAGTGACAGGATAACTCCTAGAAATTTGKATGGGAGAGACAAATTTTTCCAAATATGAAGGGTTTAAGCTTGGGGGTGTCAATAGTGGTCTGAACCTACCTTTGGGATGATGTTGGAGTCTACTAGAGGGACTTCTAAAAGGAGAGTTTCCGCGATGAGGAAGCGATCAAGCTTGCATTCTATTTGTTGGTGACTTGATATTTTGTTGGTCCAGGTATAGGTGTCGTTGCTATTCTCAATATCTACCAGTCCGAGGTTCTCTATGAGTTCCTGGAATTTTGCGCTATCCTTCTCCAGACATTTTTTCCCCCCTCGCTTCTCCAGCGTGAGAATCATGTTGAAGTTTCCCCCTATTATCGATCACGTACCCTCTGCCAAGGAACCTAAGTAAGCCAGGATTTGAAGAAATAGGTATTTGTCTTGGTTGTTCTGCAGTCCATAGGCATTTGTGATCATTCCCTCCTTGTCTAAACCGATGGCTATGTAGTGCGCTGTGATGGTGCATGGAGTGGAGAAGCCTTGATCAAGGATGATTGTAGCAGGATTCCATAGGATGGCAATGCCTCGTCAAGTCCCTTTTGAGTCTGTTTGATAGGATTCACAGTTACGCCAACATGTTTTGACGATATCTTCTACAATTTTCCCTGCACATTTTGTCTCTTGTATCAGGAATATATTAGGGTCTTCAGTTTTAATGTAGTTTCGGAGAATCCTTTGCTTGGATCTTCCATTTAGGCCTATGATATTCTAGGTGAGGATATTCATACTTAACAATTTGGGGGGTGAGAGAAGGTGCTCTCTGAGAGCTTGTGAATCTGTCCTGAGTTGATCATACAGTTTCCCACTTCCTTTTTTAGCTGGTGAGCCGATTTTCTGGCCCGTCGCTTGTTTTCTTTTGGGTGTTTTCTTGGATATAGGTTTGGGTCTATGTTGATCCCAAAACTAGAGGTAGCCCCTGCTTATGAATCTAGAAATATCTTGTGAACTTTCCTAAGTTGGTCCTCTGGTAAGGTTTGGAGATCCTTCTTGTTGAGTGCCTCTTCTAGCCTATCTAGGTCGATTTCTGCTAGGTCCAGTTCATCCATTTCCTTGACTATGTCTTCTTCTCTTTCTAGTTCTTTCCCTGAGGCTGGGTGAGTATGTGGGTCTGGTTGATTTGCTCGGGTCTAAATCCCTAGAGATGGTTAATCTTCCTTGCACTTGCTGAGCTCTTTCCCCACATTCTTATGGAGGTTTTTCACCTCTTCTGCCTTTGGAAGGTGATCGAGGTCTTCAAATGAGTTGTTATTTGGGTTCTTTTTTCCGTTGCCTATTACGGGCTTCTTCTGAGGTTGTTTCCTTCGATTTTGGACCTGGGTGAATCCTTCCCTTGGTTTCTCTTCAACTTCATTTTTGGGGGGGTCATTTAGAGGGAAATCCCTGAGAAGGTACCCATGTTTATGGCATTTTCTGCATTTGAAAGAGATGTGTTCATAGTCTATGGTTTGGGCCCATTCCTCGTCTTAGTATTCTAGGGTAATTGTGCCTAGCAGAGCTTTGGAGATGTTCATATAGACACATATCCCTGCATAGGAGGTGTATTTTCTCTGTTTGGTAGCTTCAGAAGATTTGATGTAGTTACCGAAGGTGTTATCTAAGCCCATTAAAATTTCCTCTAGCCAAAACTATTGAGGTAGGGAATAGAGGGGAATCCATACCTGTGCATAGGCAATTTTTTCCTTTTTGGGAAGAAGCGATCCGTTCAGAACCACAGGTAGAGACCAACCTAGTTGTAGAAATACTATCCTCCTTCACAGATCTGGTCCTTGTCTTGTAGGTTGTAGAATATTACTGTAAATAATCCTTTGGAGCTTTGTTGAAGCTCATAGTCTCCCTTGGGGTTCCACCATGCTGTGATCCAACAAGCTAGGTCCTTTTCTGAGGGCCAAAGATCTAGGAATTTTTCTGTGAGGGCATGGTCCCTCATGATCTGCGTGTGCTCCCCTATCCTGGTGGTTATGATAACATATATGGGTGTAACCAGGGCTTGGGGGATACATTTTCTTGGTATCCATACCTCAGCTTCGTTTGGATGTGAGGACTCATCATCCATGTTCGATTCTTTGCTTGTATCCATCTCTTCCTGCAGATATTGGTCTTGTAAGTGCAATGGTGACTCAAAGGATGGTCGACATGCCCGTGAGTTCTCCAGATCATTTGCGGTGACGTTACGGTAAGAGGGGGATTTCTCCCCCCCTTCTATGCCCATTCTTCTATGGCGATTAGTGCCGGAGTGCAGAGGCGTTCAATGTGTATAGAGGAGTTTAGGCCTGGTAAGGGTGGAGGGAATCTGGTGCATGTAAACCCTAACCTTGCAGAGATCAGGGAATCTCGTTCATGTCTTAATACATTTCAATATTAATAAAGTATTATTAAACTAATAAACTAATACATTAATAAAGTAGTAATACATCACTAAAGTATTAATACATAATTACCTTATAAATTAGAGTGTTAGTTTACATTAAAGTATAATATAACATATTAATTAATTGTTACATTAATAATGTAATATATTAATTAATTATTACATTTATACAATAACAATTAATACATTGTTATTTAGTATTACTTTAAAAGTAGTACAATAATAATACAAAAATAAAAATTTTCATACATTAAATACATTTAACAAATTAAATATTTAAAAAAATTAATTACATTAAATACAATTTTAATAAATACATTTAAATACATATTTTAATAAACTAAATATTTTAACAAATTAAATACATTTTTAAGAAATACATAAATATATTTTTATTAAATGATGATGAAGAAGAAACCTTAAGAGGGTAAGTGAATACTTGCGATTCTTTAGAATTTTGTTTTTGTGCTCGAAACGCATTAATATAAGCTTTTCAAGATCACCATACTTTTGTTGAGTTAAGAGGTTAGGAAGGTTGATAGTGTGATAAATATTTTGAAAATGAGATCTAATATGGGTATAGGCTGGACAATCTAAGAGAAAGTGCTTCTCATATTCAACCTTCTTAATGTCACAAAAGTGACACACTCTTTCATCCCATGGATTTTTAAGAATTAAATACATTTAACAAATTAAATATTTTAACAAATTAAAAACATTTTTAATAAATACATTAAATATATTTTTAATACATTAAATTTCATACATTAAATACTTTTAACAAATTAAATATTTTAATAAATTTAATAATTTAACAAATTAAATACATTTTTAATAAATACATTACCAAAATATAAATACATTAGAACATTAATAAAACATTATTTCACTAATAAATTAATACATTAATAATACATCAATAAAGTAGTAATACATCACTAAAGTATTAATACATTATTACATTAATGTAAAATATAAATTAAAGTATTAATTTACATTAATATATAATGTAACATATTAATTAATTAATTATTTTAATTCATTAATATATTATTACAATAATAATACAAGAAAAATACATTTAATACATTAATAGAGTATTGATGAATAAAGTGATAAAATAATACATTATTAAAGTATTAATACATTGACTTTAATGATGTTATTAATATATTATTACAACCATTTATTGTAAAAATTAAAGTTTTAATGCATTAATGTATAATGTAACACATTAAATTATTGATACATTAATAATACATTATTAAAATATTAATAAATTAATACAATAATTGACAATAACACGAAGGAAAGATTGACTATGGTTTATCGTGGTTGTCCTTCATCATTTTTTATTGTGGTTGAAAATGATGATGGCTCACTATGATTGACTGAGGTTTATTATGGTTTACCATGCCCATGGCTGACCTTCGTTGACCATGTGTATAATTTATTTTGGTGGGCCATGTTGATTATGTTTAATCATAGTTTACTATGACACTACTACATTACAATGTTGATCATGTTTTGTTCGTCACATTGGGACATCAGGTTTTGTTCATCACATTGTGACATCAAATTTTCTTTGCAACATGCCATCATAAGGTTATTGTTATCAAATTAGGAAAAAGGGTTTTGTTTATCACATTATGGTGTTGGAATAGGTATTTGATAGACCGACAGTGGGTTATATTCATCACATTGCGACGTCAAGAAATGTTTGTGTCATTGCAATGTTGGTGTATGTTTTTCACTTTTCTACATTGGGTTGTGTACATCACATTGCGATAATGGGTTTTGTTCATGACATTATGACGCTTTAAAATGTCTATCAAAATGTGACATTTCAATATGTGCGTCGCATAGTGACGATAGGGCTATTTTCATCACATTGTGATGTTACAATGTTTGCAACATTTCAAAGTGACTATTTTTGACACATTGTGACGTTTGGAAATGTTTGTCACATTGCGACGTTAGGATATGTGTGTCACATTGCAACATGAGGAAATGTTCACCACATTGTGACGTGAGGGTGATGTGCAATGTTTATTTATGTTCGTCAAATGTGACATTACTATCCACATTGCGAGGACATGGCTTTGTTCCTCACATTGCGAGGACATGGTTTTGTTTATCACATCCTGATGTTACTATGTTCAACAACTTGCAATGTTGATATGTTCGTCATATTAAAATGTTACTATGTTCGTCATTGTGTGATGCTACTATGTTTAACACATTGCAACATCACTATGTTCTTCACGTTGTAACATCTACTTTTGTTCGTGATATTGTGTGCCACATTGCAACATGAGGAAATGTTCATAAGATAGCAACGACATGGCGATGTGCGATGTATGTTTATGTTCCTCACATTGCGACGTCAATTTGTGTTTTTCACATTGTGATGTTACTATGTTCAACATATTGCAATGTTACTATGTTCATCACATTATAACGTTACTATGTTCTTCATTACACAACGTTACAATTTTCAACGGATTGCAACATTACTATGTTCTTCACATTGCAACGTTCAGTTTTGTTTGTCAGATTGTAACATCGGGTTATGTTTATTGCATGCCAAGGTTGGTTTGCATTCAACACATTACAAAAATGAAGTTTTGGTGATGTTTTTAAAAAGAAATCTAACTAAGTGTTTCATGTTTGAAAAATATAGGAATTTTGAACTCATGCAATATATTACATAGAATGAAAATTGGAACCATACTTGTTCTTTAAGGACATTTATAACATATGATCTTGAACTATAAAATCTATCTCTTTGAAATAAACATATTTAAAAATAGAGTATGCATTTATACATTCTTCTTTTTGGTGTTGCAAATTACAATTGTCACGAAAACACAAAGGAAGGGGTTAAAAGAAACAACCACTTTATAAAAGTTTATGTTCGACGCATTGAGACGTTACTATATTCGACATATTGGAATTTTAATATGTTCGGAAGATTGCAACATTATTATGTTTGTCACATTGCACAGTTACGATGTTTTTCACATTGCAACGTTACTATGTTAATCACATTTCAACATTACAATGTTCGTCATGTTGTAATGTCTGATTTTGTTCGTCATATTTTAATGTCAATTTATGTTTGTCACATGACCAGGTCCACTTGTCTTCGACAAATTATGAAAACAAACTTTTGGACAAGTTTTTTTTTTAAATGATAACAAATTTTTTTGGACTAACAAAGTGTTTCCTTTGTGACAAAGATAGGAACTTTTAACTTATGTGATATATTACATAGAAGGAAATATGGAATCATAATTGTTATAAGGACATATAGCAAATGATCTTGAACTAAAAAATATATCCCTTCCAAATAAGCATATATAAAATTAGACTATGCATTTATGCATTCCACTTTTTGGTGTTGCAAATTGCAATAATCACAAAAACAAAAATGAAGGGGTTAAAAGTAATTATGATTTATGGTTGTAAAATATTTATTTGAAATCCATTTATGACTTATTTATGAAATATTTAAAATATTTCATCTTTAATGATTTTCAACTTCAACCGTGTGAGTGTCACAAATGTGACATATACTTTCATGCCATGTTGATTTCTTTTTACATATTATTTTTCTTAATATTTTATAACGAAATAATATTTTCATCCAAATTAATTTTTTTTATAGTAATTTTTTTTTTTAGGTTATGAAAGATATTTATATCTTTTCACAAATTTAAGTTATCTTCATATCAATCAAAATATAAAATATTGTCTTTGTATTTATTAGGAATTTGGTTTAAAAATATTTATATCTTTTGAAAAATTTAAGTTTTCTTCATATCAATCAAAATATAAAATATTGTATTTGTTTTCCTATATTGTTATTATAAATTTGGTTTAAAATAAAAAAATAATATTTTTCTACTTAATATAAGATATTGGTATTAGATATTTTGTTTACATTGAATACTTTATTAATTTTATTTGAATATTTTTAATAACTTATATTTTATGTATCAATTTGTCTACATCTATTTTAAATAATTTAATTTCAAGTCAAAAATATTTATATTTTATATGTTAATATTTTGATTAAAAATTTAAACAATTTACTTTACAAAATCCCAAGATATTACAAAACTGTACATATATAAACTAATTAAAATAAATCAATATATAAGCACGATACAAACACATTTAAAAATGGTGAATCAATTTATACTAAACATATAAACAAAAGCATTTAGAAGACTAAATAAATAAATATATATATAACACTAATGTAATTATATGATAACTAGTGTTATAACTAGCACAACAGCTAAATAGCTGATGGTTAAGGTCGAAAGGCTTATAAGATGAAACGAATCCTTAAAAGAATATATTAAATTTTGTTGTTGATTAAGAAATAAATGGTTGTACTTCATTTATCTATTGTTAATATTTTAATTTATGTTAATCACTTACGTGGCAATCAGTTAGCTATCAAAGTAATTTTTAAATATGATTAGGTAAATGTAAAAAAGTAAACACATAAACGGATGTCTTAATAATAGCTAGGAAGTTAATGATTGAAATCACAGCCATTTATTTTATGTGACTACTAAGAATATTTCAGCCATATTTAATCCTGTCCATAAAAAACTTATTAAGCACTAAACCCTTATTAAATCTGTTTATTATCAATAAATGTAAGCCTTTCGAAGCAAATATATATAAGACTAAAATATCAAAAAATATCAAAATAAAATACATCTAAGAGTTCGCGTTGAAAATCATTTGGGAAAGAACCATCTTACTCTCCTTCAACATTCATGAATTCCAAACGAGAATAGGTGAACGGTGGGAATATTGTCAAAGGCTCTTTTCTAACCGTCCTTCAACTATGAAAATAGCTTTATGCATGCATATATGTCAATTCTGTTTTTTAAATCGAAAAAAATAATGAAGATGATAAATAAAAATGGGCTTTAAAGATTTTTGGGTCCCTTAAATTTTAATTAAAAAACTAAGAAAAAGTTATAAATTCACATAATTAAAAGTTATAATTGAATTTTTATTTATTTTAATAAACAATAACTTTTTAACATTGAATCAATCATAAATTCACATAATTAAAAGTTATAATTGAATTATTATTTAGTTTAATAAACAATAACGTTTAAGCATTGAATCAGTGATAAATTCATATAATTAAAAGTTATAATTGAATTATTATTTATTTTAATAAACAATAACGTTTTAGAAATGAATGAGTCATGCTTATGGTAAATTCGTTCGATATATGCTGATAAAAATTATAATGCTCAAACCTGAAACTCCTTTATAACTTGAAATGTTTGACCTAATTCCATATACATAAAAAGGTTTGTCCGCGCAATAAAGACACAATAAAGTTGATTGCATATATTCCCTGTGTCTCTATGTGCGGTGATTGCATTTTTCTTGTTTTTAGGAGAACCTTGCTCACGAAGAGAGTTCTCAAACTGGTCTGAAATAAATGAGGTGAGGAATTGTTATTGCATGGCTTCCATTGGAATGTTGTTGCAGATTTTGGTGTATCTGAATAATGGGCCTTATTTTTAAAGCACATTCACATATATTCTCTAACCTAAACTCTAAAACCCTAACCCTATTATGAATAACACCTAACTCTAAAACCCTAACCTTAATAAGAATACAGTAAACCTAATAAATTTATTCCGGAATTTTGCAATGAGGCCAAGTTTGATGCAACGGATAATGAATAACTCCTCCAATTGTCTGAAACACTTAATACATGTTGAGAAAAGGCATAGGCCATCGCCCTCTCGCGCTCTTCCTGCTTACTGTGGAGCTTAGTTTGAATTTCTTCGGCGGTTTGGAGACTACCGTCCCCCCATTTGCAGTCCCACCATTTTGTTGACTGCTATTCGAATCAAACGAAATGAGGCCATAGAAAATAAATAAGTAATGTTCTATGTAGGGACAAACTTGTGAATGACACCCTCAAAGATCGGCTGCAATACATGGAACACGTACCAGTGTCTATCAGACGCCGTAGCATATATCTAGGGATGATTAAATAACCAAAAACATTATTCCGCGGTCCTGGGCGAAATTTGAAAGGCCGCACAAACATGGCATCCCGCGTAACCACCCGTTGGTTTCATGCGTTAATTGAAACGTAGTAAATGGCATCACCACACAAGGACGATTGACATTCACTAAAATCTGTACAAAATGACACTAATAATTTATTAATATAATAATGATGATGATGATGATGATTGATCTATCTTATTTTAAGAGAATAAGTGATTACTTGTGATTTTTTAGAATTTTGTTTATTAAGAGAATCTTTCCAATATCACCATACTTTTGTTGAGTTAAGATGTTAAGAAGATTGGTAGTGTGATAAATATTTTGAAAATGAGATCGAATATGTGTATAGGCTAGACAATCTAAGAGAAAGTTCTTTTCATCTTCAACTGTCTTAGTGTCACAAAGGTGACACACTCTTTCATCCCATGACATTTTAGGAATTGACCAACTCCCAGTTTCACTATGGAGCTTGTGAGAAATTGTTCTTATCTTAGCAATGCTTATTTTTTTCTTTACACTTAGCAAAACATATAGATAATTTTGATCTTCTAGATTATGGTCGATTACATTTTTATAATGCTTTAATTTTCTTTTTTCCTCTAAATCTTTATTACACCACATTTTCGCTTTAAATTTTGATTTGACATTTTTTTTAATAGTATCTTTTTTCTACAAAATGGTTTCTTCCATGATTCCCCAATAGTTTAGCCAAGACCGAGAATCTTTATGCCATCCTCGCTTGAGTCCATGGTGGCTATGACTTGATTTTGAAGCAATTTTAGGTAGCCTCTTTACTTCCATGTTATTTAACCTTAATGCAATTAGTAAAACATTATTAAAGTATTAATACATTAACAATCAATTATTATATTATTATAATGTATAAATTAAAAAATTGATATGTTAATGTATAATGTAATTTAATAAATTATTGATATATTAATAACTAATAATTTAATACATTAATTAATTAATACATTCTCATAGTATTAATACATTATAATATTAATAAATTATTATTACACTAATAAACTAATACATTAATAAAATAATAGTAATACATCACTAAAGTATTAATACATAATTACATTATANTCCATGTTATTTAACCTTAATGCAATTAGTAAAACATTATTAAAGTATTAATACATTAACAATCAATTATTATATTATTATAATGTATAAATTAAAAAATTGATATGTTAATGTATAATGTAATCTAATAAATTATTGATATATTAATAACTAATAATTTAATACATTAATTAATTAATACATTCTCATAGTATTAATACATTATAATATTAATAAATTATTATTACACTAATAAACTAATACATTAATAAAATAATAGTAATACATCACTAAAGTATTAATACATAATTACATTATAAATAAATTAGAGTGTTAATTTATTTTAAAGTATAATATAACATATTAATTAATTAATATAACATATTAATTAATTATTATATTTATACAATAATAATTAATTCATTCTTATTTAGTTTTAATTTAAAAATAATAGATTAATAATACATTATTACAATAATAATAATAAAAAAAATGTTTCATATATTTGACAATTTAAATATCTTAAAAAATTAAATAATAATTAATTATTATTAATTATTATTATTAATAATAATTAAAAAATTTCATACATTTGACAAAATAAATATTTTAAAAAATTAAATAATAATTAATAATTAATTATTAATACAATAATAGTTAATTCACTGCTATTTAATTTTAATTTAAAAATAATAAATTAATAATACATTATTACAATACTAATAATACAAAAATAAAAAGTTTTATACATTTGACAAATTAAATATTTTAAAAAATTAAATACATCTTTAACAAATACATTAAATACAATTTTAATAAATACATTTAAATACATATTTTAATAAACTAAATATTTTAACAAATTCAATACATTTTTAATAAATACATAAATATTTTTTTATTAAATACATTTAACAAATTAAATATTTTAACAAATTAATATTTTAATAAATTAAATATTTTAAGTAATTAAAAACATTTTTAATAAATACATTTTTAATACATTAAATTTCATACATTAAATATGTTTAACAAATTAAATATTTTAATAAATTAAATATTTTAACAAATTAAATACATTTTTAATAAATTCTAAAACGCAACACTAAAGAAAATAATAAGATTCTATTAAGGGACTTGAAATCCTACCTTAAAAGTATTTACAAGTTTCCTAATGTTATGGACACCATTCCTATTGTCCCTACAAAGGAATAAGTTTTTTCTTTATATGACATAGAGTTCGGGGTTAAGCAGCTCGCAAATGGGAAAGCTAAAGACATTGAAGGCTACCAAGATGAAATTTTTAAAATCGGAGGGTCAATCCTTATCCCTCACATACACAAGCTCTTCAATTTAGCAGTCAAGCAAGGCTTCCCTAAACCCTGGATGCAAAGCCTCATTGTTCCTATTTTTAAAAATGGGGATAGAAATATTCCCTCTAATTATAGGACCATTATGATTAGCCATATTTAGCCAAGTTTAATGGAATTATTTTGTAAAAGAAGATTAGCCTTTGGCCAAAAAGTCACGGTAAAAGAGCTAAAGGCCGAGTCGAGTTTAGGAGATATCATTCAACCATGGACCATGTTGTTACCATTCAGATCATTGCAGAGGAGTTCTGCAACACTAAAACCAATATTTTTTGTTGTTTTGTTGAGTTTAGAAAATCTTTTGACATGGTTCCTAAGAAAAACCTTTGGAATAGGTTGGAAGAGATAAAAGTGCCTCTCGAGTTGAGGGTTGCTGCAATAAGGATGTATGAGAATGTTATTGTTAATTTTAAAAACAATGAGGGCTAGTCAAAAGAGATTAACTACAATATTGGAGTCAAATAGGGTTGTCCCTTGTCCCCTATCCTTTTTGGCATATACATTGACAAGTTAGAAGAATGCTTGGAAAAAGCAGGTTGTGTCGGCCCTACTCTCACTCGTATAGTCATCAATATTATTCTTTATGCTGATGATATCGTTCTTATGGCAAGGATCCCCCATGATCTTGAAAACCAACTAAGAATCCTAAAGGAATTTTGCTCCAATATGGGTATGACTGTTAATACTGATAAGACTAAGGTCATGATTATTAAATCCAATAAGATCTCTTATGATACATTTGTATATGACAACAATGAATTGGAGGAAGTGACTTCATACAAATATCTTGGAATTGATATTCACCACAAGCTCAATTGGAATTATAACATTGAGAAAAGGATTATTGGGGGATGGAAACTTTATTATGGGCTTGAAAACAATTGTAAATCAGCTAATATTTGGAATTGGGATAACAAGAAACTCTTCTTTGTGACTCTTGTTACACCTGTTATTCTTTATGGATGTGAAGTCTGGAGTTGTAGTATCTCTCATTAATCCTGGAGAAAGATAGAGAAAATACAAAAGAATTTTATAACCTATAATCCCAAAATTAAAGGAAATACACCCTATCCCATCCTCCTCTTAGAAACAAGGCTCTCCCCCATTGAGAGTATGGATATGAATAGATACCTAATGTATAAGAACAAGTTAAACAACATGGAAGACAAGAGGCTACCTAAAATTTCTTCAAAATCAAGTCATAACCACCATCGGCTCAAGTGAGGATGGCACAAAGATGCCCAATCTTGGCTAAACTATTGGGGAATCATGGAAGAAAAAATTTTGCAGAATAAATATACTATTAAAAAAAATGTCAAATCAAAATTTAAGGAGAAAATGTGGTGTGATAAAGAGTTAGAGGAAAAAATAAAATTAAGGTATTATAAAGATGTAATCAACCATAATCTAGAAGATCAAAAATATTTATCTGTTTTTCTAAGCGTAAAGAAACAAATAATCATTGTTAAGATAAGAACAAATTCGCACAAGCTCCATAGTGAAACTGGGCGTTGGTCAATTCCCAAAACACCATGAGATGAAAGAGTGTGTCACCTTTGTGACACTAAAAATGTTGAAGATGAAAAGCACTTTCTTTTAGATTGTCGAGCCTATACCCATATTAGATCTCATTTTCAAAATATCTATCACACTACCAACCTTCCTAACATCTTAACTCAACAAAAGTATGGTGATCTTGGAAAGATTCTCTTAATGCTTTTTGAGCACATAAACAAAATTCTAAAGAATCACAAGTAATCACTTACCCTCTTAAGGTCTGATTGACCAATTCGATCTTAGTGGACATTAATCATCATCATCATCATCATCAAATATATTACAACATTAATAAAACATTATTACACTAATAAATTAATACAATAATAATACGTCAATAAAGTAGTAATACGTCACTGAAGTATTAACACATTAATGTAAAATCTAAATTAAAGTATTAATTTATATTAATCTATAATGTAACATATTAATGTATATTAATTAATTTACTTCATTAATATATTATTACAATAATAATACAAGAGAAATACATTTAATACATTAATAGAGTATTGATGAATAAAGTGATAAAATAATACATTATTAAAGTATTAATACATTGACCTTAATGATGTTATTAATACATTATTAAAGTTTTAATATGTTAATAATACATTATTACAACCGTTTAATGTAAAAATTAAAGTTTTAATACATTAATGTATAATGTAACACATTAAATTATTGATACATTAATAATACATTATTAAAATATTAATAAATTAACACAGTAGTTGACTTGAAGGAAAGATTGACTATGGTTGATCGTGGTTGTCCTTCATCATTGTTGATTGTGGTTGACCATGACGATGGATGACTATGATTGACCATGGTTTATTATGGTTGATCATGCCCATGGTTGACCTACATTGAACATGTGTATCATGTATTCTGGTGGACCATGTTGATTATGTTTAACCATAGTTTACTATGGCACCACTGCATTACAATGTTGATTATGTTTTCTTCGTCACATAGCGACATCAAGTTTTGTCCATCACATTGTGACATCAACTTTTCTTTGTCACATGACATCATAAGGTTATGGTTATCAAATTAGGAAAAAGGGTTTTGTTTGTCACATTATGGTGTTGGAATAGGTATTTGATAGATCGACAGTGGGTTATGTTTGTCACATTGTGACATCAAGAAATGTTTGTTTCATTGCAATGTTGGTGTATGCTTTTCACATTGCTACACTGGGTTGTGTACATCACATTGTGACAATGGGTTTTGTTCATGACATTATGACAATTGAAAATGTTTGTCACAATGTGACATTACAATATGTGTGTCACATAGTGACGATAGGGCTATGTTCATCAAATTGTGATGTTACAGTGTTTTCTACATTAAAAAGTGACTATGTTTGACAGATTGTGACATTTGGAAATGTTTGTCACATTGTGACATAAGGATATTTGTGTCACATTGAAACATGAGGAAATGTTCGCCACATTGCGATGAGAGGGTGATCTGAGATGTTTATTTATGTTCGTCGAATGTGACATTACTATCCACATTGCAAGGACATGGCTATGTTCCTCACATTGCGATGTCAATTTATGTTTATCACATCGTGACATTACTATGTTCAACAAATTGCAATGTTGCTATGTTCGTCAGATTACAATGTTACTATGTTTGTCATTGTGCGACATTACTATGTTTAACACATTGCAACATCACTATGTTCTTCACGTTGTAACGTCTGGTTTTTTTCTTGATATTGTGTGTACCATTGCAACATGAGGAAATGTTCGTCACATAGTGACGATATGGCGATGTGCAACCTATGTTTATGTTCGTCACAATGTGAAGTTCCTAACCACATTGCGATGTCAATTTACGTTTTTCACATTGTGACTTTACTATGTTAAACATATTGCAATGTTACTATGTTCATCAGATTATAACATTACTATGTTCGTCATTATGCGACGTTACTATTTTCAACGGATTGCAACATTACTATGTTCTTCACGTTGTAACGTTCAATTTTTTTTGTCATATTGTAACATCGGGTTATGTTTATTGAATTCCAAGGTTTGTTTATGTTCAACACATTACGAAAATAAAGTTTTGCTAATGTTTTAAAAAATAAATCTAACTAAGTGTTTCATGTTTGAAAAAGATAGGAATTTTGAACTGATGGAATATATTACATAGAAGAAAAATTAGAACCATGATTTTTCTTTAAGGACATTTATAACATATGATCTTGAACTATAAAATCTATCGCTTTGAAATAAGAATATTTAAAAATAGAGTATGCATTTATACATTCTTCCTTTTGTTGTTGCAAATTACAATTGTTAGGAAAACACAAAGGAAGGGGTTAAAAGAAACAACCACTTTATAAAAGTTTATTTTTGACACATTGCGACGTTACTATGTTCGACATATTGGAATGTTACTATGTTCGGAAGATTGCAACGTTATTATGTTTTTCACATTGCATAGTTACTATGTTTCTCACACTGCAACGTTACTATGTTAACGACATTCCAACATTACAATGTTCTTCATGTTGTAATGTCCGATTTTGTTCTTCATATTTTAATGTCGAGTTATGTTTGTCACATGACTAGGTTCGTTTGTCTTCGATAAATTATGATAATAAACTTTTGGACAAGTTTTTTTTTTTTTTAAATGATAACAAAAAAAGTTTGAACAACTTTAAAAAAAATTATAACAAAGTGTTTCCTTTGTGACAAAGATAGGAACTTTGAACTTATGTGATATATTTCATATAAGGAAATATGGAATCATAATTGTTCTAAAGACATTCATAGCAAATGATCTTGAACTCGAAAATATATCCCTTCCAAATAAGCACATATAAAATTAGACTATGCATTTATGCATTCCACTTTTTGGTGTTGCAAATTGCAATAATCACAAAAACAAAAATGAAGAGGTTAAAAGAAATTATGATTTATGATTGTAAAATATTTAATTGAAATCCAGTTATAACTTATCTATGATTTATTTATGAAATATTTAAACTATTTCATCTTTAATGATTATCATCTTCAACAGTGTGAGTGTCACAAAGGTGACATATACTTTCATGCCATGTTGATTTCTTTTTACTTATTATTTTCCTATAATATTTTATAACGAAATAATTTTTTCATCCAAATTATTTTTTTTTATAGTAAAATATTTTATTAAGTTATGAAAGATATTATATCTTTTGACAAATTTAAGCTATCTTTACATCAATCAAAATATAAAATATTGTCTTTGTCTTCATATATTGTTATTAGAAATTTGGTTTAAAATAAAAAATAGTATTTATATTCTTGATATAATATAGTAGTATTAGATATTTGATTTACAATAAACACTTTATTAGTTTTCTTTGATTTTTTTTAATAACTTATATTTTATGTGTTAATTTTTTAACAACTATTTTAAATAATTTAATTTCAATTCAAAAATATTTATATTTTGTAAATTAATATTTTGATTAAAAATTTAAACAATTTACTTTACAAAATCTCAAGATATTACAAAACTGTACATATACTGCTACAGTAATTTTTTAATATGATTAGGTAAATGTTAGAAGGTAAACAGGTTAACGGATGCATTCAAAAATACAAGGAAGTTATGAAGAGGAAATCACATTCATTGATTTGGGAGGACGACTAAGAATATACCAGCATCTTCAATTGTTAGCCATCAAATTAGAATTTTAAATTAAAAAGTGATTAATTGTGCTCATTGTCAATAAATGTAGGCCTTTCGATGTAATGAATTAATTAAAATAAGTCACTTTATAAACACCATACAAACACATTTAAAAATGGTCAATCAATTTATACGCAACATATAAACAAAATCATTTAATTAAAATAAGTCAATTTATAAGTAGAATACAAACACATTTAAAAATGTTCAATCGATTTATACGCAACATATAAACAAAAGTATTTAGAAGTCTAAATAAATAAATATTTAACACTAATGTAATTATATGATAATGTTATAAAATATTAAAAAATATCAAGGTAAATAAATCTACTAGGTCGCGAAAATCATCTGGGAAAGAACCATCTTACTGTCCTTCAACGTTAATGAATTCCAAACAAGAATACGTTCATGAATTCCAAACGCGAATCTACTGCCCACGGTGGGAATATTGTCAAAGTCTCTTTTCTAACCGTCCTTCAACTCTGAAAATAGTTTTATGCATTTTAAGGAATTGGTATTTTCAATTTACACGGATTAAACCAATAGAATATGAGATTACGGGTCTCTATAAAACACCTCCTCTCTGGCATTAAAAAAAATGATGAAGATGATAAATAAAAATGGACTTAAAAGAATTTTGGGTGCCATAAGTTTTAACTAAAAAACTAAGAGATAGTTATAAATTCACATAATTAAAAGTTATAATTGAATTATTATTTATTTTAATAAACAATAACGTTTTAGCAATGAATCAGTCATAAATTCGCATAATTAAAATTATAATTGAATTATTAGTTATTTTAATAAACAATAACGTTTTAGCAATGAATCAGTCATGCTTATGGTAAAGTCATTCGATATATGTTGATAAAAATTGTAACGCTCAAACCTGAAACTCCTTTATAACTTGAAACGTTTGACCTAATTCCATATACATAAAAAGTTGATTGCATATATTCCCTCTGTCACACTATGTGCGGTGACTACATTTTTTCTTGTTTTAGAGGAACCTTGCTCACAAAGAGAGTTCTCAAACTGGTCTGAAATAAATGAGGAATTTTTAGAATTTTTATTGGCATGGTTTCCATTGAGTTTCCATTGAATTGTTGTTGCATATTTTGGTGTATCCCAATAATGGGCTTTATTTTTGAAACACATTCACATATATTCTCTAACCTTAACTCTAAAACCCTAACCGAAAAACACCTAACTATAAAACTCTAACCCTAATACGAATATCGTAAACCTAATAAATTTATTCCGGAATTTTGCAATCGGGATTTTGCAGGCCAAGTTTCATGCAACAGATAATGGATAACTCTTCCAGATGTCTGAAATAATTAATACATGTTGAGAAAAGGCATAGGCCATTGCCCGCTCACGCTTTTCCTGCTTAGTGTGGAGCTTGCTTTGAATTTCTTCGACGGTTTGCAGACTACCCTCCCTCCATTTGCAGTCCCACCATTTTGTTGACTGCATGTAGCTAGGGGTGATTAAATAACCAAAAACATTATTCCGCGGTCCTGGGTGAAATTTGAAAGGTCGTCCAAACTTAGCGAAATTTGAAAGGCCGCACAAACTTGGTATCACCAAACAGGGAGGTTTGACATCCATAAAAGTCTGTCCAAAATGACACCTGGTATCCATATAACTAATTTCAAAGGAGCTTGGTAATTAGGAGTTATATA